>CM035789.1:15894601-15957771 GCA_020466265.1 Siphamia tubifer
AAGGCGTATGAAGTGGCTGGACTCTTAGGTAATTACCAGAGTAAATGTAGGTCACGTTTGTTATTATATGTAAACTAAACTTACATTCTATTCCTTCAGGTGATATTGGAGGTCAGATGGGACTTTTTATTGGAGCAAGCATACTCACTATCTTGGAGATATTTGACTACCTTTATGAGGTTAGTTTTAAGCATAATCTTGTTTTCAATGCATTTCCTGCATTTTCATCAGATGTTTTCCACAAAGACTTAGAGAGATTTCACATTACCCACATTACCTACCACTCAGAAATGTTTTTGTATGTCTGTATGTGGAGTGAAACTGCACAAGTAATGTCAAAATATAACTGTTGTATAAATATATGGTTTGGTCCCAGTATAAAAATGGTCTTAATAATACGGTCTTAATAATATTGCATTAATATTCTGTTTCAATTGTTAATGTCTGTACTTGTTCCTTGCAGAGGTGGAAAGTAACTCAATAAAAGTACTTTGTTACTGTACTTAAGTAGATTTTTTTTAGGTATCTGTACTTTATTTGAGTATTGATTTTCCTAGGAACTTTTTACTTTTAGTCCCTACATTTTTACATAAATATCTGTACTTTAGACTCTTTACATTCTCAGAATAGACTCATTACTTTTTCAAATTAAATATTTTTATTTCATAATTTTCACTTTTTATTTCACAATTTTGACTTTTTAGCTCATAATTTTGACTTTTTATCTCATAATTTTGATTTTTTATCTCATAATTTTGATTTTTTATCTCATAATTTTGACTTTTTATCTCATAATTTTGACTTTTTATTTCACAATTTTGACTTTTTATCTCATAATTTTGATTTTTTTATCTCATAATTTTGACTTTTTATCTCATAATTTTGACTTTTTATTTCACAATTTTGACTTTTTATCTCATAATTTTGATTTTTTTATCTCATAATTTTGACTTTTTATCTCATAATTTTGATTTTTTTTTTTATCTCAATTGTGACTTTTCTTCCCCCATTTTCCCTACATTTCCTGCTCATATCTACAGAACTGAGTAATATGACTCGATCAAACACATTATTTACATAGTAACTCACTTTTAAATACTTTATTTTAGATACTTTTGAAAGTTTTCAGATTTTTCCTGGTTAAGTAAGTATTATTGTGTGCATGGCATTACAAAAAAAAAATGCAGTTTTAATTTTTACTTTTATACTTTATTGCAATTGCGAAATTGTACTTTTTTTTTTACTTTTACTTAAGTACACTGTAGATTTTGCAGTGTTAATTTGGAGACAATGGGACCAAATACACTCCAGAAGAAGTTAAATAAACTCTCTAAGTGTTGATTTAACACTGCAAAATTTACTGTGTAGAAGACCAGAATATTTTTTCACACAAGTAGCTGTACTTCTACTTAAATACAGAGTGTAGGTACTTTTAACACCTCTGTTTCCTTGGTTGTTTTGTATGTGTTTGTCTTTTACCTTCTGCTTTATTTACTGCTCTGTGCTGTTCTTTAACATTGGTGCAATGCTAGATTTGTTTCTTATTATTGTTGGTCTGTGGTTATGATGTGAGTTTAGTTGTTGAATGTGTGAATGTGCTTTGTTTGTGTGTTCCATTCACATTTTTGGCTCCATGGTTTAGACCACAGGTTTCAAACATTAATTGAATTAATTTATGAAATGCAAAAATTACACTAAATTATAAATAATTTTATTTCATGGTCCACATTCAGACCAACTCAGTCTCATAATAACCTATAAATATTCACATGTAAAAAAAAAAACTAATTGGAAATGTACTGTTTTTCATTTAGTGACACTAAAATAAAGTATAATATCACAACAAAATCTCGATAATTACAACAAATATGAAAAATTTAGTGTATCTGTAGATCCAGTGTGATCTGTAAGTTAGAATATATATGTTCAAATGATAAACTAAAGCCTCATATTGTTTGTTTTCATAATGTAATTTTCCTTTTTTAGCTCTAAAACAAAGAGAAAAATTTGCAGTTGACATCATTTATATATTATTATATCTTTTTTTTTTTACTTCTTCAGCCCACTTCAGATCAAATTTAACTGAATGTGGCCCATGAACTAAAATGACTTTGGCACCCCTGGTTTAGACACTGTTGAATGAGTTGATTCTGAATGAGTTTGGGCTTGTTTATTTGATTTATTTTGTTTATTTGGCTTGTGGTTGAGGGACAGGAGTGAATGTTGAGAAGTTGAGTATATTAAGTTATTGTTGAGAATGAGGGTGGGATTAAATAACTGTTTCTTCTTCCCACTCCTTTTCAGGTGTAGATCAAATTATTATTATTATTATTGTATTTTTTCTTATGTATGTACTGTATGTATGTATTATTATGTGAATGCTCGAAAAAAACCAAATCAATCAATCAGTGAAACATACATTTAATTCTAATTAATATAAAAAGTAGAAACACTGCTTCAGACATTCACTTACATTACAGGTTCAGTGTGTAGGATTTAAGAGGACTCAGCAGTAAAAATAGAAAATAATACTCATTAACTATGTTAATACCATATAATCACCTGTTCTACAGATGTTAGTCCCCAGAGTTAGAACAGTTTGATTTAAAAAAAAAAAAAAAAGGAAAAAATCTGCTTCCTAGAATAACTTGCAGAAGGACCTGAAACTGTCAGAGCTCATTACACAGGGAATTTAATTTTACAGGGTAGAGAAAATAAATAATATTCTAGGTCTGCATTTCCCAAACTTAGTGTTGGAACCTAAAATGGGTCAACAATCTGTTTTTCTAACGGGGCCCCAAAAGGCAATAGAGTAAAATGCAAAGCAAAAGCTATTTTGTGACAGTTCATTTTTCTAAATAAATTGGAAAAGAGTGGTCAGCTCAGATGCTGTGTGTGCAGGGATGTTTCTGTTTTGCAAACCAGGATCTGACAATGTGATCAGCTAGAGTAATGTTAACTCATTCACTGCCATTCACATGATTTGGCATCAATTCAAATGCAAATGAACAGTCTACACTTTATTTTGATGGGTGCCATACATATCTAGTCTTAGAGTCTTTTATTATAGTATAATATTACATTATACTATACTATACTATACTATACTATACTATACTATACTATAATATAATATAATATAATATAATATAATATAATATAATATAATATAATATAATATAATATAATATAATATAATATAATTTATAGTATAATATATATTATATTATATAATATTGACCATATTCTCAGTCAATATTCTCTTCTCATTCACCTGGCAGTGAATGAGTTAATTGTGCCTTCCATAACAGATGATGAAATGAAAAGAAGTTGGTGAGTCTACATCCTTTTGAACATGTGGACTAAATGTGCCTTAGGTAGATAGTGGCTGAATATAGAAAAAAATAAATAAAAATGAATAAACTGGACAGACTTTCAGTATGAAAAGAAGTCTTTTCCTGAGCAAACACCCAGTTCGGACAGGAAATAAGTAAATCAGTATTATTTTTGTATAACTTTGCATTTGATTAAGTTGGTGACAGTAACTTACATTTATCAGCAGTTTTAGTTTCCACATTCCTGCTTAGACTTGGGTCTTAGGTGAATTAGACAGTGAAATTCAGAAAAATTTAGCTATTAAGAGTATTAATTATGTATTTAACCCTCTTTTGGGTCACCAATAGAGAAGGTCTGTAACCATGCAATTGTTTCTAAGATTGCACTGATATTATTTCTGACCTTCACCTGAATTGTTTATGTAACTACTTTCATGATATGTTTATTTATATGTAATTTATCTAAGCTGGTTTTGTTTGTTATGTCCTAATTTGTTGTATCACATTTTTTATGCCTCGTAATCAGGGTATTTATAGAAAATAAATGTTTAATTCAATGAGGATATGGTAATATCTAACCCAGAAACCCTGAAAATATAAATGCTCTATTCATATGATCTTAAATGAGCCCTTTATATTTGCAGTGGAAACAGCATTTTGTACTATCATTGCTTCCACAGCAGCTCATAATAGACATCCTCTTCTTCTTTATCTGTTTTATAACAGGCTTGTATTCAGTGTTAGTATATTACCGTAAACTACAATGTTGGAATATGGACCAGAGTTATAGTATCCTCTTAACCAAAATGATCAGAACACACCAAACAAACCCTGAACCTCGAGAGGGTTTTCTGCATTTTTAGTGGGCACTGTCAGAGAGGGATTAATAGGATAATTTAGTTTAGTTGAAATCTACAAATTCACCACTAGATGCTACTAAATAACACTGAAGAATTACAGTAATCTGATAAAACAGAAGTCCAATAAGCTGCAAAGTAAATGACGATAGAGTATATAGTATGTAGAAGATTTCTAAAGAAAAGAACACAATATACCTTATGGATTAAGACAAAGTGAAAAACATAATGTATCTGATAATAACCCACCATATTCGTACACTCACATGTTATTTACAGCTTGTACACGTATTTATTCTAAACTATATATATTTTTATATATATATATATATATATATATATATATATATATATATATATATATATGGGAATATATCAATTTTTGGACTGGAATGGATAGTTTTTCAATAGGTAAATAGATAATCGATAAACATTTTATTTGCCATTTGTGCAGGACACACAGGACACAATGACACAATGAAATGCCTTGTTTGTTTTTTTTTAGAAGCGGTATTAAATTCTTTAATGTGCAACCTCACATAAAAAATTGATGGAACATGGAAATTAAAAAAAAAAAAAAAACACTTTGGCATTGACTTGTATTTCATTAATCATTTAAGATAGATACCGTTATTAAGTTGCCATTGATGACACCAAAGTAGCACTGCTGATCTGATCCTGCTTTGTTTTCATCCTCTCAGGTGATAAAGTACAAACTGTGTCGCTGCTCAGATAAGAAACACAAGCACAACAACAGCACCGATCAGGGAACCGTCCTGAGTCTCGATGATGTCAAGTGTCACGTGACTAATTTTCATTAAAGCTACTGCAGCCACGAGCCGGAAACAGCTGCAGTCTGTGATCTCTGAGCGGTTTCTTGGACTTGGTTCATTGAAGTAAGCCAGACTGCTGGAGCCACGAGCGCTGTGTCTGAACTGTGTGACCGACTGATGTTTGTGAGTGGCATCACGGATACAACGAATGAAATAAAAACAACACAGACAGGGAGACAGAAAACAACAGTGATCAAAGCGGTGCAGTGGATCCCAAAATGTTAGAATACGTGCATGGTCATCTGTAAACAAGTTTTCAAGACATACAGTATTAACAGATCCAGTAAACAGAGGCATAAACAGAACAGAGGTTCGGATTTGTTTGAATAAATAAAAATCACAGCTCTGCTTTGTGTTTTCCTGGTAGTATCTTTGGTCAGTTTGGAGGATTATTAGTGACATATGTGATGTGACAGCTTTCTTTTTATACATAAGCCTGTTTTTACTAATACACTTTTGATTTGTTGCTTATTTGCATGCAGTTCTTTCCTTTTTAGTGGCAGACTATTCACTTTTGATTTATGTTTTCCCTTTTACATTTCTGTCATCTAACACCATATGACCACAGTGTCCTCTGTGTAACCCTCCCACATCTAAATGTTTTGCCAACAGACTCTACTACCTCATCTTACAGGGCAGCAGCATCCTGAAGAATTTATGAACCAAGCAAACTGGAAAAATAAATAGCATATGTAAAAGAAAAGGAAATTTGCAAAAAAAAAACACAAAAACAAAACCCAAACAAACAAAAAACAATTAAATTAAATCAAATACATAGATATTTCTTGACATGAAAAAGAGACAAAAACACATCCAATTGGGAATAAAAGCTCTTTTCCATGGCAGCTAAGTGTTACACATGATTTGCCTTCAAATTCACCTTCAATGACAATCACTGTATAGATATCAGTAGAAAAAAAATCAACTAAATACTTATCCACTGGCAAGACCATTAACATTACGAAATGGGAATGCTATCATACAGTTTTACATGTAGGCTCTGTGTATGTACTGTTCACTACATCCATGGCGTTTAACCATCAGGTGGGTTGTGAAGGCAAAGTGAGACTGGTATGAAGACTAAATACTTTGAATGTGATTGTACATCTTCTAGGGCTCAAGTTGCATGTAGCACTGTACAGCAGCCATCCTAAACAGAATCCATCAACAAGCAGTTCATTTGCATATCTGACTGTAGTTCGTGTCCTCAACTGTCAGGGTGTTTGGTTGTGTTTTGTGAGCATGTATGTATTTGTGTGTGTGTGTGTGTGTGTGTGTGTGTGTGTGTGGGTGGGTGGGTGTGTGTGTGTCTTTACTGCTGATCCACTCATCCCCACTGAGCTCTCTGTTATTCTCTACAGATAATGGGAATTGTATAGTGTGTAAACAGTGTAGTGTTACTATCAAGCACAATCATGCCATTAACTGTAATATACTGTAAATATTACAATGACTATGAGTAACACTCTTACTGCATTAGCATAGTCTGACCTGTCCAATATTGTACTTACTGTATGTATGTATGTATGTATGTATTTATTTATTTATTATAGGCTGGTTGTGTGTTTCCAGTATGATGCCAGTTGGTTCATATGATTGTAGATGATTTATTTATCAAAAGGAATGATAACCGTTTATGAAATGGCTATGGTCACAGCTGCTTACGCTTTTAGAACAACTATTCATCAGGTAATGAAAATAAACAGCCGGATGTTGCTTTTCAGTGTCCACTGCATGAGGTCATGCATCTCAAAACCATGCTTTCAGGTTTTGTTCTCTCTTTGCCTCCATTTATGTTAAGATATGAAAGGATGGTTATTTCAGTATAGTGGTACATAAAAGTGTATTGAACTTGAATCAGTTGTTATATTAATAATTAAATGCCAACTTTATGTAACTTTTATTCACTTCAAGGATGTCTGTGTCATCATTTATGCTTAAAGTATGTTGTAATCATTTGATATATGTGAGTAAGACACTGCTCTATATCCTCAGTGCTCTATATCCTCTTTCTAAAAGAAGAAAAATCCATGGTAGAAAAAGCTTACTCTGCACTCCCTAACACTTACTTCTCCAATATGTTCACACCTTCAATGAGTCATATAAGACTGGAACTATAAATAATGACCTAATCTAGATAAGTACCTGTATAAGGCAAATGTCTTCTAGAATGCAAATCAAAGGAAAACTATGCTTTAATAAATGCCTGCTGCTTTAAGACCCAACCAAATGTTCTTGTAAAAACCAGACTGCTGAATCTGAACTTTAGTTCCTTCCTACGTCCCCTCCTCTGTCTGATGTCCAACTCTTATGCAACAAGGTCCCCTTTTGTTTCAACCCTCCACACAAAATCGGTTGTCACAGTGATCTTCCTGTGGTTACTCTCGTGACTCTAAAAGTGCTGATGTTCTGTGCTTAAAAAAACTTCCATCACAAAATGTAACATAAAGCATTTTCTGAAGCTTTGTTGAATTCATAGAACTTAAAGTTGGAAAAAAAAAAATCCAAATTCTTGCTCAAGCAGTGCATTTAGGACAGTCTTATTTTCTGATTATGCTGGATCAAGTGCACCATACTCTCACTGTCAGGTGGTCTCGGCGGTCGCATCTCGATTTTAATAGTTAGTATTATTATTCTTATTATTATTCTTATTCTTATTCTTATTCTTATTCTTATTCTTATTCTTATTCTTATTCTTATTATTATTATTATTATTATTATTATTATTAATTGGCTGCATTACTCAATAAAGTGCCTGTTTTTGTGTCCCTCACCAAATAAGCTCTTTAAGTTGTTCCAATCTGTATGTCTATTGCTATTACAACAGGTGTTGTAAATGTAATTTTTACTCAGAGAGGAAAAACAAATGGCATTATATGGTTTATTAAGGGTAATTTTGGACTCTCAAAGGGCCCAGGGCTGAGTCAAAGTACCAACAGGTCTAGTAATAAACACACAACAGGTGACACAGTGAGGTGTAATGTATCATTAACTAAAAGCAGAATTTTTGGCCATTGGAGCTTACATAATATGCCTCACTGTGATGTGTTCTTTGCATTGGCGCTAATGGTAATGCAGTGCAGGCATAGTCCATCACACACCTCAAACAGAGTCTGCAAATTCCACATAGAGACTTTTATCCTATTTACTTTAAACCTACTAACCTCTAGTCAGCTCTATGAATGAATGACCAGACTTGGCTGTGGTTATACAGTACTGGGCGGGCCAATGTCTCCCCCTGGACAGGCCAATAAAATAAGAGTGCAGGCTTCATGCAGCTTGGTTTTGTGCATTGCATAACCACACTGCAGCTCCACAGTCACTTCACGACTAGGTTTACCTCTTCACAATGGCAGCTCCGAGGAAAGTGTGTATCGTCGGCTCTGGAAACTGGCAAGTCATCGTTCTAATATATCATTTCTAGAGCTAAACGTGTCTGACGTTATAGCATGTTATTGTTTATGTTACAGACTGCTTACTGACACTGTACCGTTGCTAGCCAACTTAGCATCACTGGGCACACAGACAGCTAACTATAGAGCCGCAATTTCCATAGCAACGGCAGATACAGTAAATTAGCATTAACATGATGTAGCATTATATTTTATTTCTGGCATGTGTTGAGGAAGTTTAGTTGTGTTTACTTAAATAAGGCCACATGTTCGTCTCGGTGCCAGGATTAGGGGGTAGTGACGTTGGCACTACTGTATCAGCAACATAAACACATGTGACTGGACCTAGCTCTTACTTAAACTGTACTTAGCATCACTCGGCTAACATGTATATCATTATATTACAGCTGTTTCGTTAGCTATGAGTATCCTATTAGCATGCATGGCCTCGTATTATTATTGTATTTCTACAGACAGGAACCCTTTTTAGGTAAAGGTGTAATGTTATTTACCTGTAAACGTCTCTTACATAACTTGTCTCCTGTGGATATATGTTACATGAGGGGTTTCAAACTCATTTAGTTCAGGGACCATATTCCCCCTGACATGAAGTCCAGTAAAATAATATCAGTGGGAAAAGTACAGTTATGCTATGATAATGTTTACATGTACAAAGTTTACTTACAAATCGATTTTTTTTAAATTTAAAATGTCTTAAGAATATCAAGTACTATTTTAACAATATTCCACGTGAATGTATTAGTTTATTATAAGTTACACACGGGCATTAAAATATAAATTAATTATTGTTTATATTTATTAAGGTTATTCACATTTTTATAAAAGAGTAGTTTGTTACTGTAAACATTTTCATGCACCTTTTCTTTATTTTTACACTAAAGCAAAGAGCAAATTTGTAGTTCTCATTATTTATAGTTTATTATAATAATATTCTTCTGATCTGCCCCACATGACCATCATATTGGTCTTAATGTGGAACTTGAATTAAAATGATTTTGGCACCATTGGTTGTTAATATCTTTAGTGTAACTTTTGCATTTCATATTTTCTTCCCATGATGCTAGATTTGGTCTTTGTGCTGCATATTGGACATTTCTGTGTTAGATCAAAGTAGATTTACTGTATCAAAGCTTAAACCTTAATCTTAACTAGTTGATAATAATTCCCAATATAGCTGATAAAGAGTCCATATTGACTATGAGGCCCAGGACTTGGCTATACTCCAACACAAGACATCCACTGATATGGATATTCTGCTATTCAGATTTGATACATTTACAAACAATCATGCATATAAGTTGCCAGATGTTGTTTATTTACTGCCTATAGGTTATCATCCTATTTACATAACTGTGGTGTGATGATCAGAGAGCCACACCCAGTTTAAAGAGACCCATATCAGTTTAAAACACATTAAAAAAACAAGTAGAATCTTACAGTAGCCATGTTGCAGCATTAGCATTGTACAGTAAATCAATACCACTCAGTTCTTTAAGTGTTGCTCTATGTGTAAATGCAGGATGCAACATATTTTTTATGGTAAGATATATGCTAACTTTCGACTATGTATTAAATAGGGGTTCTGCTATTGCCAAAATAGTGGGTACCAATGCTGCCAGGAGCCCTCAGTTCGACAATACTGTAAAAATGTGGGTGTTTGAAGAGATGGTTGATGGACGAAAACTGACAGAAATAATCAACACTGAGCATGAAAATGTCAAGTACCTCCCTGGGCACAAGCTACCCTCAAATGTGGTGAGAAAATGGTCTTTTTGTCTTACTAAACAGAGCATCTCTTCTGCTTGTTGCTTTATGTCAGCTTTTCCCTACATTTGTGATTTTATTCCAAACATCTTCTTCCATGTTTGTGATGAATTGCAGCCTTTTATATATATTTTGAATGCAGTCACTGTGCTGTCACTTTGGGGTGTTTTTGTTCCACTATCTCGGTAGGGACATTCATGAAGCCGTGTTATATTTCTTATAACTCAATTCTTATCTTTTCCTGCAGCTGGCAGTTCCAGACCTGGTGGAGGCATCCAATGAGGCAGACATTTTGATTTTTGTGATTCCCCACCAGTTTGTTGGAAAAGTGTGTGACACCATCAAGGGCAAGATAAAGAGTGATGCCCTGGGGATATCCCTCATCAAGGTCTGACTGACTCTGCAATATATGTATTTTTTTTACAACTTTATTTTTTGTTTATTTCTGAGAACAAAATAATGGAGTGATTAAATGACAACAGACAGACTGTTTAAGAAAGATGAAGGATGATGCTTTACATGTTTCTTAGAGCCATTATCTTTCAAGTATAACCTTCTCTGACAGTAATGCTACAGTTCTGGTGTTTCGTATTGCATATTATGTCAGCCCCATGCAGACTAAAACCCACTTGTGGAGTTTGGACTTTGATCCCACATAGCAGCTACTCATTAATGTTGGCTTGTTCTTATGTTTTTGTCACTACAGGGTGTAGATGAAGGACCTGACGGACTGAAACTCATTTCTGATGTGATTCAGGAGAAGCTCGGTATCACCATGAGTGTGCTGATGGGGGCAAACATTGCTAATGAAGTCGCTGATGAAAAGTTTTGTGAGACCACCATTGGTTAGTCCAGTGACTGTTTCTTTGTTCTTACTGCACAACAGGAATGCTGATTAATTAGGACAAGCCTGTACTTTGGCCAAGAAAAGCCAGTTTTCTTTTTAAAGCATGTTAGTTTTCCTGGCAGCTCATACATACAAGTTTTCTGCTTCATCAGAGATTGAAGGTGAAGGTTTAATAATGAGGTTTAGTGTAGTTGTATAAATGACAGACTGAGTTAATGTAGTTTGATGTTGGCCTGTTTTTACACACATCACATGAGTGCATGTCATCTTATCAGAACACTCACTCCAAAAAACACAACCCTGTTTTGATGGGATTACATTTGGCTGACAGTGTACTGTAGCTTTATGGAGGCCTTTGAGTATTTTAAGTACACTGACAGGATCCAAAGTCACAAATTTGACTCATCTTTAATGTGATAATGAACACTAAAATATTTTCTGGAGCTGCAAATGAAATTATGTGACTTAATTACAAAGAATCACAGTAATAGTGGCAATAAAACACCTACGCATAATATACATAATGAATAAAAGTATTAAAATTAGCTTTTAGTGAAAACACCTGAGTACACTGCTTTCACTTCTAAATCTTCCCACCTTTATGATGAAGCAGTAGAACAGTTAGTACATCTTGGTGTCATTATATTTGTATTAAGAAAAAAAAATCTATGTTATACCCCCTAATCAAGAGATATTGAGTTTATCTCTGTATCAGTTAGATTACACCAAAAAAAAAAAAAAAAAAAATTTTTATAGCACATCAGTCTGAAGGCTTTTAATAACTTTATAAACCACTGGATTCCCACAGTGGCAAAATCCTTGTAAAACTGCTTAATTGATGTCATGTATTAAAACATTACACTGACACATTTTGTCTGGGAACTGTGGCAGGTTTGAGAAGCTTCAGTGCATTTGTTCTCTGATGGAAAGGACTGTGTGACAACAAGAGAACAATGGAAACATTCTAAATATAGCACACATGTAAACATATGTTGAAGTGAACCTTTTTTAGGTGATGTAACAAGTACTAAGTGTCAAACTAACCCTTTCAGACCCTCATAGGGTTGTGCATAATGTCACTTCTCACTACTCTCGGCAACTTTGACTCTTGATTGCCAGGGTCATGTGGTGGAGTTATACTTCCATCGGGGTAAAGTTACAATTGAAATTGAGGTGACGGGCAAACAGACTTCTTTTTTTTTAATCATCTGACAGGATGCAAGAATAAAAACCATGGAACTCTCCTGAAGGACCTGATGCAAACCAGCAACTTCCGAGTTACTGTAGTAGAGGAATATGATGTGGTGGAAATTTGCGGAGCCTTGAAGGTGAGAATTTTGCACAATTTTGGGGTTCCAAACTATGTTTAACACAGATTTAGAATCACTACGCTCTTATGTGTCTGAAGTTCTTACGTTCAACACGAGTTGGGAATTGCTTTTATGAGTCCATAATCACACATCTTCTCCTCTTACTTACACTTGTCCTCCTTTGCCTATTCCTGCAGAACATAGTTGCAGTTGGAGCAGGTTTCTGTGATGGTTTGGGCTTCGGGGACAACACTAAAGCAGCTGTAATCAGGTTAGGCTTGATGGAAATGATTGCCTTTGCCCGTATTTTCTGCACCGCTGGGCCTGTGTCCTCTGCAACCTTCTTGGAGAGCTGCGGGGTGGCTGACCTCATCACCACTTGCTACGGTGGCCGCAACCGGAAAGTTGCCGAAGCTTTTGTCAAGACTGGAAAGGTGAAAATTCTGGACTTTTTTTTTTTTTAAATCATTCTTGAAGAAAACACTCATTTCTTTTATTGGCAGATGAACAAATGGTCTTGTTTCCTCTTGTTTTCAGTCCATTGAGGAATTGGAGAAGGAAATGCTGAATGGTCAGAAACTTCAAGGACCGGCAACAGCAGCTGAGGTTTATCTCATACTCAAGCACAAAAACCTACTTGATAAGTAAGTTACAAAATCAGCACATGACAAACTGAACCCTTATTTGTATGTGTCTGAAAAATAGAAATCACTCATTTTAACCGCCCCCCTCCTCCTCCTCCTCCTCTCTAGGTTCCCGCTGTTCAATGCAGTCTATCAGATCTGCTACCAGAACCATCCAGTCACAGAGTTCATAAGCTGTTTGCAGAACCATCCAGAGCACATGTAAAAAAAGAAAAAAAAAATGACCATGTGCCTTGAAATGGAAAACATGACGCTTTTTACGTTACCTTTCAGAAATTGAGGGAGAATAACATGTTGTCATGCTACAAAACAGTTCCATCCTGTAAGTGCAATTCATGTTCACACTCGAAAAGGCTTGGTACAGTAACTGACTCCTGCACTTGTTCAACTTTTGTCCTCATACTACATTTCTTCCATTTTCTTAATTGTAAGAACATGTTAAGGGATAATGGTTTGGAGTTTTCCTCATGGGATGGTCACATAGCTCTTTGCGCCTGAAATTTTGCATTTTTACTCCAAATTAAATCAGAATACATGATGGTAGATTGTAAACAAAAGTCAAACCAGAACACAAACACATAAATCACATTGGATGTAAGTTATGTAATAAAATAAGAATCATGAATCTAATGTTTTATTCATGAGCAGGTTAGTTAAATGTTTGTGGCACCATCATGTGTTCAGATTTTGGCAGGGCTCACTGCTCAGGGCAAAGACCTCCTCACGGCCTTCTGTAGAAAGATTTATTTTCATCTAATATTTATGTCTCCGTCCAGTGGATGCATGTCCATCACCAGAGGTTACCAAATTATAGATATACCTCGCTTCATTTTGTCTTTGTATGCTCTTAAGTCTTACATAATTCACTGTGAAATTACCTTCATGTCTTGTACTGTATATTAACTGAACGCACAACAACTGTTTTTAACAAAACAAAAAAATTATTAAGTGCCTTAGTGTGCTCGGTTGTGGCCATAGTCTTTTTTTTTTTTTTTTTTTTTGTCAAACCAAAGACATAACTACTTATCTGTCCACTATGAGTTTCATTACTGCTTGACCCAGTTTCAATCGAGTTCAATCTAATGTACTGGAAATGTGTGTGTGAATAAATTAATTCTGTCAAACTATTGCTGGAATTATTTTCCATATATGTTTGTTAGATTGCACAGCAACACAGTAGATATTAATATATGCAGAGAAACAAATACAAACAGAATTTGGAGTGAAAACAGGAACACAACTGGTCCAACTATGTTCAAAGAACAACAAAGCACCATTGTAGGCTGTGAGAAAAGATCAGGGCTTGACAATATAAGCAGTGTATCATATCCTCTTCAGTTTGCACAGCTAAAATAGGTCACATAAACTGGAGACAGGAAGATATTAAATGTATATTCTAACCTGGTACACTTCAACTTGATTTACTTGACATCATACCTCTGAGATCATGGTTTTTTCCTCACATCAGATCTGCATGAAAAACGTATTGATTAAAAATTAGGTTATTTTCAGATTCTTAATCTTTCATCTACATCTATATGAATGCAGCTACTGAAATGTGAGTCAGGGGATATCAACACATGCTCATACATCTATTTTCATACAATGTCAGTTGGAGTTTGCATTCTACATGAGTAGCTGTGTTAGTGAGGGGGGTTCTATGCATGTAACTACTCAAACAGTGAAATGTCAACTTTGCAAAGAGCTTTAAAGTAAACAGGAATAGAGGAAATATAAAAAACAGGATGATGACTGGGCAATGTCCCACCGTTTTTTGTTTGCACACTGATCAGTTTAACATTTCCAACCAGTCTTTTTTTAAACAGAAAGTAGTCATTCAAGTACAGAGCAACCAAATGTTAAAAAAACCACAAGACATCCACGTTTCAATTCTTTAGTCCAGTATCCTGTTGGAAAATATGCATCTAGTGATAAAAAACACACACAAAAAAATCATTTTACAGAGGAGCCGAACTAGTTTATTACAAGTTGTGGAAATATAATTACTTTTACATAAGTGTGCGATAAACAGCAGCATTCAGTATGTCATTACAAGGACAGACATTTACTGTTGGCCTGTAGTAGATGTCACTGCTGTCTTCATAGTTAAAATATGCAACAGAAAACAGCAACTTTATTAGACCTGAAGAAATGTAAACAAAAGGGAATGAAATGAAGAGGGAGGCACCTAAACAAGATGGAGAGTTCATTTTACTTGTCCAGAAGGACAATTTAAGACTATTCCAGCGTGATTTCTTTAGATAAAAATGCTGCCTCCCCCTTTGGAAACACAGAAATTAGTTTTCCTTTACCTTGGTCCCAGATGAAGGAAGTATGAAAATAAGCAAGTTATACAATTACATATTTGTACAGTATACAACTGTACATTATAAGCAGTTAATAAATGCAGTCAAAACATAATGGTTTTACAATCAGAATGGTGTTAAGCATGACTGGTGTACAGTCTTATTTCTACTGTGTAGTTACCATCTTTGGTACAGTAGTTTGCACTGAGTTAGCATGACTCAGCTGAGTGCTTTGTTGTTGCTCTGCTCTTGTTCTTCAGTTATTCCACTTGCCATCCTGATATACTGTGACCTAATTAATGTGAATGTCTTGGAACCACTTCCGCCAGCGCAAAATACTCCAATTCATTATCACCCACTTCAAATTAATTGGTCCCACCTATAAGTATTGCTATGGTGATATGAAAAAATCTGTGTACAAGTATGTCTAATATAAGCCCATCATTCTGTTTAACATCTGATGAACAGACACCTTTACCTGAGAAACACCATTTTTAAATATCTTTTTTTTTTTTTTTTTTTTTTAAGCTGCTACTGTGAAACACCTTCTTCCTCAAACATTTCCGTACTGGAATTTGACACGGCTCATTGACCCTCCTACATAATTCCTACTGTCCTACCCCTACTCCTCCCTCATTTCATCACAGCTCAGAGTCTGTGAGGGTTGACCCATCTGTAAGTGCCTTCATAGCGAAATCCAACTCTCTTTGCCAGATCATCTGCTTCTGTTGGGCCACGGCTGAAAGCAAGAGAGCCAGTCATAATCCTCATTATATTGCATTCTCTGTCAAGTTTAAAGGTCATGGTGGGGTGCGTTTCCTACCTTCCATATTTGTAAGGAATAGGCTTGGGCTTCTGTTTTTCAATCTGATGAAGGAGAGGTGTGAAGATCCTCCATGCTTCCCTTAATTCATCACTGCAGACACACAAATAATATTCATCTGAAACCAAGCTGCCATATAAACAAAGACATCAGTTTTTAAAAGTTATGCTCGACTATGGCGAGGCTGGAAACAGAATTTTGGTGCCATCTAGTGTTGGGATTTTTTAGTATCTGTAAAATATGCATCAATCACAGAGCTTTGTTTCATGAACATCAGAGGATAATCAAGACAGACCTGCGTACAAAGTGCATCTGACTTCCACAGAAGACATCCAAAATAAGACGCTCATAAGCATCTGGAAGTTTTACATCCTAAAAATGGGAAATAAGATAATTTCAAAATTAACATGCCATCTCAACATAATATCATGTAAATATACATACCATACTGTATATCTGTACACCACATCAAACATAATGCACTGAGGATTAGGGTCAAGTTCAGGTCAACCAGACATCTTGGCATGAATTGACATGCAATCGAATGGCATTGAAAACGTGTATGTGCACACAAAATGCTACAACTGGTGGGACATAAAATAAAATTTAAAGTCTATCATCTACATAACTTTGTTCAGATCCTTTTTACCTGGTATTATTTTCTTTTGAATTTTCTCTTAACTTTTAAAGTCTAAACTATGATCTCCTTTCATTAGAGCAGGGTAGCCCCATCCCCTGGTCCTGGAGACCCAGTAGCCTGCATATGTAGAAGTTTCCCTCTTCCAGCACACTTGATGGTCATTATCAAGCTTCTGCAGAGCTTGATGATAGGCTGATAATTTTAATTAGGTGTGTTGGAAGAGGGATACATCTAAAACATGCAGAATAGTGGCTCCCCAGGACAAGGTTTGGCGACCCCTGCATTAGAGGATCTAATTTATTTTCACTTTTTATCCTATATTAAGCTTTAAACACTCTACCCTTGCAAGTCATCACACATATTCATGTAGCTCTGTATGGGTATATGTATACATTACATTTTTACCTAGTGGATAGTTAAAGGCTCATGGAATAAGGCCCTGGAAAAAAAATAACTGATTAATCACCTATATAGATAGATAAATATATTGCTAAAGTGTACTTTGGCATTTAAGGAGAACAAGTAAATGTGGAGTGGCTAAGTCTGGGACAGCCTCTTCTGTGTGTATGTATTTGCTGTATTGTAATTTCTGAGTTATCTCAACAGACTTATCTTTTATTAAAATCTCGATTGAGGATCAATACATAAAAGAACTTGAACATGCCTTATATCTGCTTTTGTATGTCAGGTCCAGCTCAGTCTCTTCAGGGCTGAAGTATACACCAGGTTTCTTGCTCATCATTTTAGCATAAACCGCCTCATTTGGCTGAACGCGTACAACCAGCTCATTCCGACGGCACTGATTTCCAAAAATGTCACCTGGAACATCAGTGAACTGCAGCCGCACCTCTGCTTTCCTCTCGTTCAGTGCTTTTCCACAACGAAGGATGAAAGGAACTCCTGGGAAGGAAGATATACACGACAATGCATTATGACACAGTGAAGAGGAAGAAAGCGGAGGTGCCTTTTCAGTAAAGAATAGAAGTGTGATTACCATCCCAGCGTTCATTGTGTACATAGAGAACAGCACAAGCAAAGGTAGCCTGAGTTGATCCTTTAGGTACAGTGGTATCATCAAGGTAACCTAATTTGGCATCTCCCTCGCCCTCTGGATTACCCACATATTGACCCAGTACCACATCGGACATAGTCACCGGAGCAATACACTTCAGCACCTTAACCTATGAAAGGGAGTGCACAGTAAGTAAACAGTTACAACAACAATGAAATGCAGTTGTGCAAGAATGTGGTTTTATTTTTTTACCTTTTCGTCCCTGACATCATCTGAGCTGGTAGAAGCTGGTTTCTCCATGGCAACCAGAGAGAGCATCTGGAGCAAATGGTTCTGCATGACATCACTGACCATAACAAAAGGAACAGGTGTTCACACAAACTTTGGTCTTAATTAAGAGGGTAACTAATCAATTCTGAATATGATCTACATGTAAAATTGATACATGTACAGATATTACAGTGAATATGCATTCAATCCAAACAATGAAAGTCAAATTTGAGAGATTTACTGTCACTATCCAAAAGTCTTGGACCATACATATAAGGTTTGGAGCCTGTAGATTAAAAATACAAAAATATACATATGGATACAAGACAGAGCTGCACAATTACTTGAACTGCAATATTACCCTAATTATACAAAGCCAAAATACATTTTTTATCCTAATTTAACCTTGTATGCTTGAAATAGAAAAACGCATTTTAAAAGCCTTACTAATCTGAGCAGTTTCCTTCAGAACTACGAAAGTAGAATAAGATTGTATCACAATATTTAAAATAATTGCAGCAAGACTTTTTTTTTTTTTTTTTTTAAACCAAAAAGGCCCATTTAAAAAATTTCATCAGACTGATTATTACACTTCTGAGGTTAAGACATTATTTATAAATAATTGTCGTTACTACATAATGGTGATTGTAATGTTGAAATAAATAAACTCATGTAGCCGTTGTCATTTTCAAACTGTATGACTCTAAACCATGTAAAAACATCACACTTATTCTTGATTGTAAGAGTTTTTTGTTTTGTTTTTTTCTTACCGGATGATGCCAAAATCATCGAAGTAGCCTCCTCGTCCTTGAGTGCCAAAAGGCTCTTTAAAGGTGAGGACAACACAGGCAACACTGTCCCTGTTCCAGATGGGTCCAAAGATGCGGTTTCCAAACCTGCAATTAATGTCAGATGGTTGTGTCTACCCAGCAGGATACAGTGCGAAGAGACAGCTGGTTGTGGCACCGTGCTTATTCTATTTTCTTCTGGGTTCATACAAATTTAATCTATTCTAGTGAACTGCTGCCAATTTTAAAATGTAATCATCTCTCTACTTCCCATATGAAATGGGATGTATCAAATGTTTCAAAGTTGTTGTTTTTTTAAAAGTGATGCGTGTTCAAATTTCTGATTCTATAGATATGAATCCAGGTCAGTCAAACTATGACACTTTCTTTCATAGTTTGACATATCAAATAAATAGAAGTGAAACAGCAGCCTCATAGTATATGAACTGTCACATGTTAAATCTACATATGTACCATTTAGCTGAAGGACAGTGTCGTGTTTTCACCCACCTGAGAACCATAAGGTTCTGCACCATCTCTTTTCCCAGATAGTGATCTATGCGGTAGATCTGTTCTTCAGTGAAGAGGGATGAGAGGTGAGTGGACAACTCTTCGGAGCTCTGTAGGTCCCGACCAAATGGCTTCTCTACTATCACCCTATTCCAGCCTCTAAGGCAAACACACCAATTCAAACAGAAGAAAACAAACGGAGCAAGTCATATCACTAATAAGTGAATTAGAACAACTGGGTTTTAACTGGACTTACACTTCTGTTTCAATATTAGCACAGTCTATTTGCACTCACTGAGATTGACTTAAATTGAAACTTGCAAAATAACTGCAGTAAGAATCACTTAAAGAACACTGACTCACTCACCTATTTGAGAAAGGATTAGAGAAGGCTTTATTCTTAAGACAAAATGCAGCTCAGCCTGTACATTTATGGATAGCTTGTGATAATGCTAGTACTGTTGTACACAAAATGCACACAGTTGCCATTTGTTGCTGGCTGTCTCACTTCAGAAAACTGAGGGTATTGTTTGTGGTTTGTTTTGTTTTTTTTGTCTGTCCATCCGTCCACTCGTCTGTCTGTCTGCAGCTTGATACAAAAACTACTGGACAAATTTACATGAAATGTTCCACAAATGTGCAAAGTGCTGCAGCATGGATCCCATTACATTTTAGTGAATGGAGAATAAAGATCAAGGTCACGAAAAACGTGTTTTTGCATTGATAAGAGATAAGGCAAATCAGGTTAGTTGTCCTTGGCAACACTTGTTTATTAAATATTTCTACGAGGCACTGCCTACTGTTGTTTAAATGGTCATGTGCAACTGTAAACAGATACTTCCTACATAAAGAATATGACACATAGTTCTAAAAGAGGTGTGCTGACTTACTTTGTGCTCATACATTGAGTCTTGATGTTCTTGGTAACATCGTGGTAAACAGTGGGTGGCAGTGCCAGATAGAAGAGCCGATTAGCATCAGCTCCTCCAGGGAGAGACAACAGGTGTGTGTTGAGCTTGGCAAAGGAAGTCTCATCAGCATACTTGCCATTGACATACGTGTTCCTGCTGAAGAAGACTGAGAGACGATCTGCCTCTGTGTCAGTAACCTGATCCATAGACACAAAAAGACAAACATAGTTTTAATGTCAGTCTTTTCAGTGACAACAAAAGGCACTATGTGAGATTTTAAAAAGTGAAATTCAAAGTTCAGTCTTGCCTTTAAATATGGCATACATGCAGTCCGTATGGCATCAACTGTCAAGTCAGAGCGAGCAAATCCTACAAAGTGGGTTTGCTCAGGCAGAAGACCGTCCCTAAATAACCACCTGATTCAAGACAAAGGAACCAGAGAGAATAACATCACAAACAGTTCATTATGTCAACTTCAGTATTCATCTGCTTGAAGGCCTGTCACTAAGGCTGAAGGCTTCACTTACCACAGAGTAGGGTAGATTTTCTTCTTAGCCAAATCTCCCTGAAGATGCAAACACATAGTTAGAAATATGGAAATTATAGGCTAGGTAGAAAAACATTATTTGTACATTGATGTCATGAAACTACAGCGTCTGTTTGGTCAGTGCACAATGCCTAACCTGTGGTGATTATTTTAAAGTGTAATGCCACAATACAGGTTATGTGTGGAAACAGGTAAGTGGGTTGCTTATTTAAGA
This sequence comes from Siphamia tubifer, assembly GCA_020466265.1. Classification (NCBI taxonomy): domain Eukaryota; kingdom Metazoa; phylum Chordata; class Actinopteri; order Kurtiformes; family Apogonidae; genus Siphamia; species Siphamia tubifer. The sequence goes on from CM035789.1 coordinate 15,915,626, forward strand.
CCTGCACAATCTAATCCCAGTGGAAGTTAAGTGACACCTACTGAGACAGAAGAACCACAATGAAAACAGATGGTCTAAGCTCTTGCTAAATTAAATGATTAACTTTTGCAAAAGAAATTAGAGCTCCATACTTTAAATTGGCTAAAGGAAGATGGATTAACCTTCTCAAACTCACCCAAAGTCTCATCATGCCACAATATGTTTTTAAAATAATTTTTAATATAATGCAAGTAGTAGTAGACACCATTCATTTTCTTAAAAAAAAAAAAAAAAACAAAAAAAAAACACCCCCAAAGAATCCAAAACTTAAATTCTTGTCTCCCACAGAAGACAAAATACATTACACTGGTGATATAGTCAGGAATGAACCAACAAATTGTAAATTGAATAGCCCTTAAGGCAAGGGTGCCCAATACTGGTCCTCGAGGGCCACTATCCTGCATGTTTTACATGTATCCCTTATCTAACACACCTGATTCAAATGATCAGCCAGTCATCAAGCTCAGCAAAAGACTGATAATGACTGTCAGGTGTGTTAAAAGATGGGAAATGTCTAAAACATGCAGGACAGCGGTCCTGGAAGAGCAGGATAAGGCATTACCAATGTCCCTTGATTGATTTGTTTTGATTTGAATGATTTATTTCGAACATGTGCAAAGTGCAACAATAATCAATACAGCAATAATAATAATAATAACAATGACATGTCCAAAAAGGAGTAGGATGATGCATAAGCTATATTGTGCTATATTGTGATATTTTATCATGCTACTTAGTTAAGATTATGTCAATACAATGATTCAGATAAGAAAAGTATACTTAAAAGTTAAAGGTCTATAGAATGTAAAAAATTTTTTATATTTTTTTTTATTACCATTTCCTATATAATACATCTTAAAATATTAGCACCTCTGACTTTCACAGTTGTCTACATCAGCCTGAAGACCAATTTCCACATAGAGCAGTAATAGTGCGAGGTACCACCGAGTGGAAGCCTATAAATGGCATTTTCTTAACCAGTGTTTAAGTTTGTCCATATTATAACACAATCAAGCATAAAGACAAACAAAAATGTGCAATTAATTTTACTTGTAAATTCCACCTTGGCTATTCATTGGATTTTATCTGAAATAGTACTCTAATCCTTTGTAATTTTAGCAAAAGCACAACCACGCTTCATTCATTCTATTCATAAAGCCATAAAAGTAAACATCAACAGGAGCTTCATCAGTAGTGAATGTAAAGTGTTATGAATGTAGCACTCACTTCACTAGATGATAAACACATGGGAGCTATATTTTAAAAGAAACCTGTACTACAGTAAGGTAAGCACATACATGCATCCATGAAAAAAGAATGAGCAGAGTGAGACTGCACGCAGACAATCTGTTCCCTGATCTACACAGCTATCACATTGAAAGAAAAACGCTGACTCTTAGTGACACAGCAAAATCCAAAGACAACAAAAAAGGAGGACACACCCTTATACTACATCCTAGCAAAACTTTGAAAATATTTAATTAAAAAAAAAAAAAAAAAAAAAACTCACATGTGGTCACACAGTGTTCAATTGTATTGTTTCTTTAAACATAAGAAGACAAAAGAAAGTTTGTTTCAGGAAATACAAAATTTTGAACCTGACCATTTTCAGTAACAAGTACATTGTCTTCTGTTTCATAACACATTTGTCCAAAAAAATACTACTCTAGTAATCCATATGTCGATACTTCTGAAAACATTTATCATATAACTTTTACTTACACTTCTGGTTTGTAAAGACAATGGTCAATGATACCCTTTGGTCACATTAAGCCCAATGGGTAAAAAAAATGCATGTTGAGAAAAAAAAGACAGGTATTACAGAATAATTATGAATAACCTGTGTCCTTTTTGTAGTATATAAATCAGAGTTTTCATACTAAATAAATGAGAAACAAAGAAGATCTCACCTTCTCAAACCAACGTTATTAAACAGTGAGTCAACTACACAGTTCTTGTTTGCAGAAGTTCAATGAAATCAGTTTCAACAGTTCCTTAATCACATCATGCGCAATTATTGCAGGACTTGAAGGATGTGAAGATGTCAACACATCATTTGAAAATGAAATTAAGTTACAACCTACAAACAACTCAGTAAATGTGTCAAAAAATACTGTAAAAGGAGGAAGGCTGCATATGCTAGAAAACTACATATGCAAAATTTAGTTTGGTCATTGTTTATGCTTGTTATTAGTATTATTCTAAAACATAAACCTAATTTCAATGTACTTTGATTTCATTAGTTCATATTTTAGTATATGTGTTATTTCATATATGACTAGATTATGACTCCCCTCCCCTGTTCTCACCGATGCGCCCATGATGATGAAGACATGAGCATCAGACTGATGGAACTCTTCGTCCTCATGCAGCTCCTTTCTCAGTTCCCCAAACACCTCAGATCGAGAGAGGGGGAGGTTGCTCATTTTTGCTAATAAGCAGAGAAAGGAAAATAAATAACCAGTCATCTTTGACACATAAATAATGACAATGGTTTAGATTTGCGTAGTGTTTTTCGCAGTCAAAGAGGATGGCTCAAAATTATAAGTAAATCAAGACAAATAATTGTGCATTCAGCCAACAGTTTTAAAACTCAGGCAAGCATCTTGAGCTACCATTAAAGTGCAGTACATTATAAAGACATCCAAATGAATGAGGAAACCATTGATAAAACACTTTTCCAATAGGCCTTATATGCTTTCTAATCTTTATTTTATCAGGTAGATTAACTGAGAACCAGTTAAGCAGTTTGACCTGGCCAAGAGGCAGAATAGAAGGCATATTTCCTCAATATTTTCAACTGTGGAGAACAATATAGAACATAACTCTGGGAAAGGGCAGATTAAGTTTCCTTAAATTTCCTGGTGGGTAACAAGTTGTGACTCGTTCTTTTCATCAGAGAACAATGACACAAATCAGGAAGTATTAACCACTGACTTTTCACAGACTACAGTTTGGCTGTAATAAATAATAACATAAACTGAGAAATAACATAACTCATTTTATATAAATGCTGTGTGACTTTACCACTCTACACTACACGTGTTAGTTGTTTACTTCAGATGGTATTCCTGTCATTACACCTCCCAGAAATAGCTTGCACCGCAGAAATAGCTACGCAACTATAATGATATTAGTCCAATCCTTTACCAAATCCCTTATTTACCAGGTTAACGTTAAACCTTACTGTAAAACACAGATAAAGCTGGGCAGCTGCATCAAGATAACACTGGCTAACGCTGCGTTGATAGTAACACTGTACGTCACTGCACTAACAGTAAGCTAATTAGTCACATCTGACATTAAAGAAAAGCTGTATTTATACTGCTATTAAACTGAACCCCAATGTATTTTGTCGCTTGCTGTAAAGTAGGATTTTAAAAAAACGCCCTGTCATCACACTAGCTTCACACAGTGCAATAAGAACACAACTTGACAAGCAACAAAACCAAACTGCAGCTTGATGGTTAGTTTAGCTGACAGCTAGCTTAGATGCTAAAAGCGATGAGACGAAAATCGGCTCTACTCACAGGTAAGGTGATAGTTAACCTGAAGTAAACCAGACACAGGATCTGCACTTTACACACACACAACAGCTACAATTACGACTGGTACTGCCATTGATGTACAAGTGTGGTGCGCATTTATGTGTCCTGCCTACTTCCCTGTTGTAGTGACAAAGCAGAATTGAGAGATTTTATTGGTTTGAGAGAAACTCACCAGCGCTCGCCCGCGTTCCCATCACCATCCACGGCACCAACGTCACAGACTCAACAGGTGGGCGTGGTTTAACAGAGCATGCGCATAGGCTAATGAAAACTGGACTGGAAATATTTTTAATGTTTATAACACACAAGGAATTGTCTACACCAAGCATGGTAATGTTAATAATACTCTTCTATTATTCATCAATACATTTCTTTAAGTTTTTTTTTTTTGTATCTATTGATATATAGAGATGAAACAGCTACCTGAATATCCACCTTACCTTCCACTTTGTTGGCTGTAAAGCACCAGAAGCCCTCATTAGTCAGCTTTTACTTTTGTCTGACCAAATTGTAACAGTGGTCACTGATTAGAGCTGTCTTTTATTCAACCTGCCTAAGATCAGGCTTTTAATACTACCATGTTCTTTTCTGTGTTCTTACTTATGGATTAAAAAACTTTTTTTATTTTATGGAATGAAATGACCCCCACCCCTTTTAAACTAACTTGCATTAATTATATTTATTTTATTTACTAGATTTGGCAAGAAGGGTGCAATATACCAACTGGATGCAATACTTAAGTATGATTGCATTAATTTTAAGATTTTGTGACTGAGTTGGTTTGTGATTGTGTGTGTTTCAATGAGGATTCAACAATGTCCAACACAAATTTCCCATGAAATAAAATAATAAAATGTATTCTGATCCTGATTAATCAGCTTTTACTTTGTGTCTGACCAAATCATAATAGTGATCAGTGATTACAGCAGTAAATGACAGTAATAGTCATAAGAATAAGACCCCCCCTCCCCCTTATTTGCCTGAATATAGTTGACAGCAAGCCAGCCCTAACTAAAGGATCAGGGCTTATATTGGCCTTGGCATAATTATGTCTACACTTTCTACATGCCCTTAAAGTTTTTGGAAACACTACAGTAGTGACTTTTACTTGAAACAACCTTTTAAACCTGGCATGCCTTGATTTATATTGGGAACTGTACTTTGACCCCTTTAGGAAGATTCATGATGTCATAAAGAAATTTACACACAGATAGAAAATGAAATGTTTGTCATCACATGGTTGTGTTTATGGAGAAAAGGGATAAGGAAACAATGAAGGAAAGTCAAATAAAGTGCAACATTTTTTAATTTTTTTTTAATTTCATCTTTATTGATCTGAACTCCTATTAAATCTGGTTGATAAAGCTTTGATCCTGTCTTCTTTTCATGTGGAAACTCACTATACTTAACTACAACATTTAAAAAGAAAAGAAATAGGGAGGAAATACACATCATAGACAAGTAGTACTGACACAGGTCAATTCTCAGCATATAATATGTTTTAAAGTTCAGCTGAAACTAACATTTAGCTTCAGGGGTCTAAGAAAGTGGTTTCCCAGATGTACTTAATATAATAATTCCTTTGTATTTCACGGAATTGCTCGTGTTTATGTGTATTGAAGGGATAGTTACTAAAAGAGGGATTTGTATAGTGCAACAAAAATGCATTTAGAAGACACTAACTTGACACATTCTCTTGAAGCCACATGTTCGACTCAGTTGAACGTTAACATGCACTGTAACAACGGCTGTGGATTGTGTTCCATATTTGTTACATCAGTCACACTAACAGATTTGATCATATCACAACTAGAATATGCAAGGAAAGGATATAGATATATCTCTTTTATGATCAGTATGTGTTACATATTAGATATATTTTACATTCACACAATTGGAACCATCCATGGGCGTAAAATTGCGTATGGACGCTATGGATGTGTCCATACCATTTTTGAATGGGAAATTACATCACATTTGGGAAATAAAATGTTACTGCATTTTCTGGAGTATAAGGTGCACATAAAATACTTTAATTTCCTCCAAAAACAGCATATATGTGGATTATATATATGGATTAATTCTGATTGTGTTTAGTGACTGAGAATTTTGACTTTTTTTCCTCATAACTTAAACTTTTTTCCCCTCATAATTTAGACTTCACTTAATGCACTTCATAATCCAGTGCGCCTTATATATGAAGAGTCTAAAAAAATAAAGTATTCATTGACAGTGCACCTTATAGTGACTAAATATTGTCATCAACAAACCTTTATCACGTGACAAAACCGAGATGAAACTAGATGCCTTGTGATGATAACTATAACTATAATGCAGTATAGATGACCAATGAAAACCATGCAAAATATGGCTTGATATAAAACATTCCTAAAATGTCTTTTATTTTTTGTTGATAGAAACACAATTAGACATTATTTTAATTATTTTAGCTGTGTTATTTATTTATTTATTTATTTATTGTTGCTGTCTCTCGTGAGGAAGTCATCAAATTATGCCAACATCATGATTACGCCCATGGAACCATCCTTAAATAAATGCCAATTTCACACATCTATGAAGAGTCAAAGTGCCATGTTTGACTGTGACGGCTGGATTTGCAGTTAGTCATAGAAATGTACCCACAGATTACTGCCTGATGAGGAACTCTTCAAAAAAAAAAGTTAACAGAACAACATTTTCAGTAACACATTGGAATGAGGAAAGGGAAACACTGTTTCTTTGTGCAACCAGGACAGTGTTGTAATGTCTTGCTGAGTGAGTTATCATAGACTGTACCTTTGTGAATTTCCACACTTGTTCAGGTGGTGCTGTAGTTCCTTTTAGCTGATTCTTACAGAAACCCTGCCTTCAGGTTTTGTATGTAAACACATCTCATTGACCACACTGAGTCCCAGCTCTAAATACAATACTCCTCTTATTGCATTTTTAAGGTGATGAACCTGACATTTGTACCTGTGTTTCATCATGTTTGATGCAGGACAACATTCTTCTTTTTTGCCATTTGTTGTTTGTCTACTTCAGGGTCGCATGCGAGTGACATTGTAAATCACTGCATTACTACTGCAAAGTGAAAATACTTTCTAATGTCTGTCTACAGAGCCATTTTTGGCTTTGTGGGGGCCCTGTGCAAGATGGTGTTCTGGGGGCCCCATTTTGAGGTTACGAGGAAGTAGCAAACAGTGGGCGGGACAAAGTGCATGGAGCCAAAAAAGAGATGAGCCCACAGGTAAGGACTTTTAAGGACTAACAACCCGGCATATGGAGCCAATTTGGTGACTGCTTCACGTTACAGCCTGTACTGCCACATATACATGAGACTTTTTCATTTTCATGACGATCTGGCGGTCAGCACCTTTAAATTGCAAGACCACTGAGAAACTGAAAGCAGTCACATCAAAAGCAACATAAGAAAAAAAACATTTGTTCTTTTTTCTTTCTTTTCTTTTCTTTTCTTTTCTTTTCTTTTCTTTTCTTTTCTTTTCTTTTCTTTTCTTTTCTTTTCTTTTCTTGTGTCTTTAAGTATCACGTCCACAGCACAGTGGGCGGAGCTTATTGCCATGGTAACGTCTAAACTCCACGTTGTGATTTATTTACAGCCTTGTACAGCGTTTGTTTAGGAGATACCGAGACAAACTAAGCATCCTACCATAGATGGCCTTCTTCGGTTTAACACATCTGGGTTATCAAAACCCTATCGGTGACAAAATGGTAGTTAATCCCAGCGGATCATCTGATGCTCAAGGTAAAACATGGTTGTTTTTAGTATTTTATAAGTTAACTGCAGGTTAGCCCGCCCTTATGCTAACCTAACCAAGTGAACAGATACTTAGGCAAGCAAGTGGAATATATGAATCTTAAATTTACTGGGGTAATGTGCTTAAGTTTTAGGGTCATGTGATAAATACCTTCTTATAGTGGTTACATGTATATTGCTACAACATGACTAGTTAATAATATTTGTTAATATTTGATCAGACTTAAGTATGTGATTTCTGTAAAAAAATAAAATAAAATACACTCATGGTCAAATAAAAGAAACTGAATTACTAACAGAAAACTGTTATAATTTAAGTGATTTCAGATACTAGTATCCAACCCAGGGGTCTGTCTTCACTTCAGGAACAACAGGGACACCTCAGATGCACAGACGTTTGCAGTGTTTACCGGCAGCCTCTTCCCTTCAGCACTGAAATACACCATGGAAGCCATGAGCGATACAGGGAAATGATTAAACGGGTTCAAACACCCAGATGTAAGAAAACTTAACAGGTCTATTAGACTCTAAACATTGTATTGACTATATGACAAAAGATGGAAATGGGTGACCAAGTGTCCCACTTTGTTTTCACAGCATCTTATCCCTTATACACAAGACCGACATGATAAGAAGATGTTCCACATGTTAATGTTACAAGAACAACATGAAATTGTAATCAAAGTGAAAACAGGAAATGCAGATTTATCTGTTTCTTGCATTATGTGAATACTAAGCTTTGGTTTATGATGGGGAAGGAAGGTGTTAATGTATATTTTAATTTTAAATTTGACTGAAAGGGTAATTAAGATGTTTTAAATTGATCCATCATAACCTTAGTGTGGAGCATGCAGTAAATCAAATTACTGACATCAAACTTGGCAGTACTTCTCATAACGATATAAATGAGCTGCTGATCACATCTGTCATGTTTTTAAAGTAAAATGTGTGTGTGTGTGTGTGTGTGTATGTGTGTGGGGGGGTCCACTTTTGACACACATGGATGTATAGACAGGCATATCTCAGTTTTTATAATATGTCCTACATTGTTTCACACAAACCTACTTCTCACCTCATTTTGGAGTGTTGGGATCTGGTCTCCCCAGATGAAATTGTAATTTTTTAAAATCAGTTTGTTTCTCTCTTCAGCCCCCGATCAGCTGTATGTAATACCTCTAACTGACAACCAGAAATATGGGTGGATGACATCCAAAAGTCCTGAACCATGGAGCCAGGTTCAGCGATTTCCACATAAGAACAGTGAAATGACCAAGTAGGTTGCATTCTCAAACCTGAAGCATTTTCCCTGTTTATTCATATCACTTAGAATAATCTTCTTTTACAGGTTTGTTGAAGAAATGGTGAAGACAGACCAGGACTTTAGCCTGTTTTGATTAATCCACTTCTATGTCTTATTTCTTCTTCAGTCATGACACATCCACACATGCACCAGCAGAAACATAATTTCTGAGCTTCAGAAATTAAACTTCTTTCAGATGACCATTTGAAGAGCCTGAATTTGTTGTTCTGTATTTTTCTTGCCAAAACCAATTTGGTGCATGCAAGCAATGTGACACCTTTCTACTGAGCTCTCACCTGCAGTTTCAAATTACAAGTGTCCTAAAAACATAGTCAAGTTTGTTTCTGGAGAAAGACTGTACTGCCCTCTAGAGGAAATAAAAATGACTTTTAGAGGATTGTGGACTTTTGTGTTATACTAAAATGCATGAAATAAAATGAGTAGTTATAAAAACACACACAACAGCCATTGATTTTTTTTTTATTTTTTCTTCAAGGGGAAATGTTATTTTTCTCTTTGTCATAGTCCTCAACTCTTCTTGTCTTTCAACTCTGCAAAACACTCCCCTTTCAACTCAGGGAAAATACAAATAAAACAAAACAAATACAGAAGGATTCATCAGGCCTGAGCAAAACACTGTTTCAGTAGTATGGGGACAAACCCACTTCCTGTCTTCTGTTCCCCAAAAACATCCCAAGAGTTAACAATCAACACAAGTCTATGGACAACCAATAGAAATAGAATACATACAATGCACATTTTATAAACTCTCGTCCAGTCTATAAATTCTTTACTTATATGAATCACTCTTCATTGGTCACAGTTCATGTGTTAGTTGGTGATCTCCATTACATTACTGTCCTCTAATGCTCCCACTATGCCCAAGGCCAAATATCATTGCACAGAAGGGACCAATAGCACAAGGCTGCGTGAGCTGGCTTCGGTACAAACATGATCAACTGTTAGTTGCCGTTGAGTGTGGTGGAAGAGCGAAAGTCGGGGCTGATTCTCCCAATTACAAAGAGAAAGTTAGAGAAACAATGAGAATTGCAATGAGAATGTTATTGAAATTTCCTTTTGACAAGCCCTTATCCCTTTCTCTTCATCTCAGCATCAGAAGTCCAGACAGTGCAAGCAGGCACAGTTCCTGTTTAGTGTCATATTATAATTTGTTATATAATAACTTAAGGCAATCAAACTCAGCAATTAGTACTCCCATTTCTTTTTTGCTGAAAGACTGAGTGGGGAAAAAGTCGTAATTATCATGTGTGTAGGCCTACTAATTCTGTCCTGTTCTCATGTCATAACACATTGATGGGGTTATGTACTGTTCTTTGTACCAATGAGAAACTTAATGTGTGGAAGGAAGAAACCACCTTAAAGCCTGACTGAGATTTACAATACTGCAGTAGTGGCATAAATAAAAAAGCACAGTGAATCATCTGTATTTGTGTGTATTTACTGCTATGCTTATGTGAGCATACACCGCTTGGGTTCTGCTGCAAAGGCAGCTTATGGTTATTATTTACTATACATGATCACACCTATTGCCAGCTGAAATACTGTATTTTTGTATATCAGGAGTTAACAGCAGAATTCGTTGGCTGCAGTTGATCAGTTGGTACCAGTGAGCTTGAGCTTTACGACTGGCATTTTACAGGAAAGCGTGCTGGTCTTTGATCCTTTTCACTGGAATGGAATCATCATAATAAGCATAATAATTAATCATAATAATAATAATAATAATAATAATAACAACATTAAGAATATACAAATGATGGATACGGAAGTGATACAAAATACTCTACGTTAAAACAAACAAAAATGAAAACAAGATACCACAGTCAGACATGCTTCAAAGCGGTTATGTTTGGCAAGAAAGCAGTTTTGTTGTATCATAAAAACCTCACAGTGAAAATAGTTATGCCCCTTCAGAATTACAAAGCACAGTATTCAGTCATAATCAATATATATTTCTTTCCTTCTTCTATTTCTTCTTCATAGAAGAATTAGTCTGTGTGGTACCGCCGCACTGAAACCCCTGATGGTTGTGGAACAATTTGTTGACTCTATGTTCCTTCATCTTCCATTTACAATAAAAAATACTTTTTCTGAAAGGGGAAGGAGCAGTCGACATACTGTTACGGCTGAAACCAGCTGCATAAGGGCTGCTCAAGCTCTAAGGAACCAATCTAACATGAAATGAGGATGAAGAGGATCCTAATCTTAACTGGAGCTAGTACTCCTCAGAATCTGGACATAAAAATACTTTTAAGGTATCACCTTTCACTTACATCCTTAGTCATCTTTGCCTAGAGGTTGAGGGCAATCTCTTAATTTAGTTCATGTGATCAGCTCTGTGTTGCCTGACTAACAGACAAAATTAATTAATAAATTGTACATATTTTATGAAAACAACTGGCAACTTTTGGGCAAAAACAAAGGGCACAGGCCTGTTGCCTGAAAAAAAAAAAAACAGGTTGTGATCATTGCTGACTTAAACGAGAACATATCAAGCATGTCTTGCCTTGCTTTTAGTAAATACTTTAGTCTTTGGTCAATATATTCCTCCTCAGTTTATACATATATTCATACACACACAAATATGCATGTACATACACACTTCGAAACGTGTAATAAACTGGATATTTGTGCACGTATGTATTCACACTTTTTCATAAAGGACCTTTTGCACAAAACATCAAGATCAAAATAAATAATTAATCTGGAAACAAAATATGAGTACCTGTTTGTAATTCATGTGAAATAAAAAAAAAAAAAAAAAAATACCAGAAAACAAAAAGACAAAGTGAAACAAAAAGTAGCCTTATGTACAGCATAAATCTTCTTTTGACACAGGCTAAAAGGCGTTGTTTTAAATAAACAGACGTTGCATCTTTCAAGAAGCCTGAGAGAGAGGCTAGACATGAGAAAAACACTTGTCCTTCAACATGTACGTGGGCCAAAATGGCTGTCGAACGAGAACATTTTCCTCTCATCAAGAACACTTTTCGTTTGAAGTCTTATACGTTTTTTTTGTCCTCTTTGCTTGGGATTCAAGTGATGGCGGCTTCAGTTTTTAGCCATTTGCTCAGACTGTGAGTCCTCGCTCAGTGGTGCTGGGTCCTTGCAGTGGGGATCTTCCCAGTAACTGCTTTAGCCATGGCTGCTAACTGTTGGGCGGTCCGTCATTGAGGAAGTAGGTCGTCATTTCCCCTTTACCTTTGACCTTTACCACCCCACGGCACTCTAACACGTACCCTTTAATTGCAAGCACTTGGTAGAGGTCTGTAGTCACCTGCGAGCAGAAAAACAAACAGACAATCCATTATACAATACAGAAAACAGAATAAATTAAAGAATATTTTTGATATTTTAGGCCCTAAATCACAGATCAAATTCCTGATTTGTTCAAAACAGATTTTTGGTTACCTCCACATATTTATTCAGCATATTTCATTGTCAAGAGCTTATATTGCAATATGGCATGGATGATGGAATAAAATAACAAAAGCTAATGAGATGGATAACATGCACAGCTCCTATAGTAAGGAACACTCTTTAAGATTTATTTGTTGAAAGATAAAGAAAATAAAAGTTAGTCTTGACGTCAGATCTGGTAATAATGTCAATACATTTGAATAAAAAAACAGATTATTTATTGTTAAAATGATATGAAAATGCCAATTTGTGTGAAGATACATCTTAAGGCTTGTGCACTGCCATAATTGCAGTGATGTGGTTTTGTTTTGTTCTCCATTTCACCAGCACTCAAAGGACTATTGACAAAACCACTCCCACCTTAACTTAAATGATCAAAGGTCAAAATGTCATCTAAGGTTGGCCAGTGAGAAGAAAAAAAAACAGTAAAACCCAGTCATCTCTGACCCTCTCCTTATTAATCTCACCCAAGATTGTTTGGGAGAGATTATTGTAATCACTGTGTGTGTGTGTGTGTGTGTGTGTGTGTCCAGAAACATATCATGCTATAACTCAATGAATACTTGAGATATTACCATGAAATGAAATGGGCATATAAATATAGCTAATGCGCATCAGATACAATGATCCATTTGAGTAAAGGTCAAAGGTCAAGGTCAGAATTAACTAAGAGGTCAAAATCACATTATTGGTTATAAGTCAAGAACGGAGGGTCACGTAACTTTCAGATTGGTACCAAACGATGCAAAATTAAGATTTATATAATTCTCATAATTGGTGTTATCACCTGCGACCAATAGTTTTTGAGATCTCTGGAGGTCAAAGGTTGACAAGTCACAAAATTAACTTCTGTAACACTGTGTGTGTCAAGCATAGACATATCAAACTATAATTTAATCGATACTGGATATATTATCATAATATTACACACACTGACGCATATATACATCTAATGAAATTATCAATATTGCAAAAGGTCAAAGGTCAAGGTTACATTATTGGCTCTAATTCAAGAGCGGGTGTCATGGAAACTTCATGATTAGGACGAGATTCTTTCAAGATATGGTTTGGTCCAGGTGGCAGTAGTGAATATACAACAGTATTTCATTTGCATTTGTAAAACAATGTAAAAATGTTGTATTACTATTCATCAATCTTGGATGAAATTATAAAATCATTTGTAAGTCATTTTTTAATCTTTGCATATACAATTTTTAACATTTACATGGCTTGCAGTATCGAACTGTTGGGGCCCAAAGTGATATTATTATCACAGGGCCCCTGGTTAAAAGTAAACTGAGTGAGCAGCGATGGTATTTGTGTGATTTTTACCTGTATGCGGTCAGGTACACCTGTGCTGTCCATACGACTGGCCACATTGACTGTGTTTCCCCAGATATCATACTGAGGTTTCCGTGCCCCAATAACCCCTGCTACCACTGGTCCAATGTTCAGACCTGGGAGTGAGAAGAAAAAACATCCAGTGGTGGGAAGAAATGTTGGGGGCACATCATGCATTTGTGAAATATTGCATTATGAACAACTTTTAAGTCATTGAATTGTTCCATTCTCCAAACCCACATGCTCCCTTCTGTGCATGCACTGTTTCATAGATGTCAAAGAATGCCATTAAGCAAAATTATAATAGTAATAATAATAATTATCATCATCCTCATCATCATCATCATCATCATCATCATAATATTAAATCCCGAATTCAACAAAAATATTTAGAATTCAGCAAAAAATATATTTATTTCAGAAAAAAAATCAAATAATCCAGCATTAAAAAAAATTATTGAATACGGGCAAAAACAAAAACCAAAAAATGTGTTTAAAGATGTTGATGAAATCTTCAGGAAATGTTGAGACCAGCCCACGGAAGAGGAGGGAAGGGGGGTGTCTGCGTTTTCTGAGTGCTTTTCTAGTTTCTAGCATTTTTTTCTCCTTTATACTGATAAATTAAAAAAAAAATCACATTTCTTTGTGTCTGTCTGGTGCAGCCGCATGTTTTTGAAATGCAAAAAAAATACTTTGTTTGCAAATACTTCATGGTAATATTTCAGTTTGTGTAAAATTTTAAGGGCATCTCCAATCATTATTATTCTATATTATTGAATCCTTCTTTTAAGTAACACTACACAACCTGATTATTGGGACTCACCTATCTTCATCTGGAAGTTGTTGAAGGAATGCTCATTGATGTACTTCATCTGCTCCCTCAGTCTCATGGCATAATCGGCCAGTGCAGTAATATGGGTACGGCCCTCTTTATCGTATGTGGAGTCGTTGAGACCAGAGGCTGCCATGTACGTAGACCCAATGGTTTTGATCTTCTCTAGCTGCCTGTATTTCTCTTCACTGATAATCTGAGATATGGATACATAAACAGCAATGACATACCGTACAATTCACAAACTTAAAAATTGTAATTATATACAGTATATGGGTGCTTCTATGAAACTGCTCCCTAAAACCAGGACAGAGGGGTTAACATTTCAAACCAAATGTTATGAAGCAAATTTGGAAGCACTTTGCATCTATTTTCAAACTAAATATTTGTTGAAATAAAAGAGAAACAATTTTTCAGATTTTTTTTTTTTACATCTTGTTAGATTATTTTCATACAAAAATGTGTGTGTAACATGGTAAAAAGGACAGGAAAATTGTGTTACTATTTTTTTTAATATTGTTTTATTCTCTTAAAAGCTACATTTTGGGAATCAAGGTTATTATTATCAATTATTCAAGGCAGAGTGTTTCACAAAAATGGCCGCTGTTGCAAAGTAACTCACGTTTTATGTGTTTAAGGTTCCACGTCTAATGTGGACATGATAGGTGACACATGAAACCTGGAATAAAACTGTTGATTAATGACAAACCAGCATGACCGGATTAGAAAAAAACACTAGGATTGTCAAATTTAACACCCTGTCTTTATCTATAGCGATTTATATGACTATTTATAGCCATGTGTTCCAGATCACTTTGGTAGCATTTCCTGTCCCAATTTTGGTGATATTTTTGGCTCCAAAATTGAATGAAAAATTCATGAATTTTGGGATGGCTCAGAGGAAAAGTAAACATATTTTGCATATATCTGAGGTCATCATTAGTCATATCCTGGTGGGAAATATATCTACATTTCTCTTTTGTTACTGGGTCCAAATGAACCCAGTCTCATAGAAACTCCCATTCTTGTATGCATACAGTATATTTCCACATGTTACCTCATCAAAGTCAGCGATTATCTCATTGAGCAGACGGAGACACTCCACTCCCTCATTGTTGGCCTCCAGCTCGACGTAGAACTCTGAGAAATTACTGATGGATGCGAACATGACGGCCACACACTCACAGGACTGGTAGTACAGCTCATCATTACGCCGTTCACGCGCCAAGAAGTGAGCAGCTACGTCTTTAGGCAGAATATTATGGAGGAGGCGACGATTGTAAGCTTGCAATTCCTCCATTTCCTCTTTCTCTTCTGTGGCCTATAAAGGAGATTATGGATTAAATCACATATAATATTAGTCCTAGAGTTTCACTTAATATTTCAGAGAATCAAGTTCAACTCAGACTGTGAATACATTAAAAATAAACTAATAATTTGTGTTTTCCTAAGCAATTTAAATGGCTTTATATAGTAAATGTGGTTAATTGACGCCCTCTAGTGGTTGCTATGGATACCTGTAATTTCCACAGGAAGTCAAGCCTTGCAGTTGATTCAACCTGCTGGGCGTGCAGATACAGTGCCAGGACAAAGACAGTGAGGATCACTGGAGTCATGACCCTCAGGGACACTTTGGTCACACCAAATGGGCTGTAAAGGGAAGAAAACATGTTCAGATATAATTTAGGAAGAGGTCTGTCTGTTGATAAATCCAGCAGATGACAAGTAACACTATATATGAATTTACCACTGGTTAGTAGTTTCATTGAAACTGGACCTGAAACAGATAAAATGTGATTATTAATAAAGTCATGAATTAAAGTTGCATAGATGATATATATATATATATATATATATATATATATATATATATATATATATATATATATATATATATATATATATATATATATATATATATATAAATTTAAATTACAGAATATAAATATATTTTCTTACCATTGAGCACTAGTTTCATTTAAATCACTAAAAAAAAGGGAAAAGGAAGTTATAATATTTAAAAAGCCAACCTTCAGCCCCTACAGAGACCTAAATTCAGATATGTTTTAGTTCCATGACATATTTTGATATTAGTGAAAACATTATAAATGATTGTCAGCATTGACATAAAAATATGTTACACGTTCAATATGAAGTTTCCTCTGAGCCTGCAGCACTTACATGGCATTAGAGGTGACAAAGAGGTCTGCGTTGTCGAATAGTGCTACTTGTGGCCACTCCACCAGCAGCAGGAAGGTGAGCTGGATGAGCAGCATGAGGGCCAGCTTCCCTATGCTGCTGATCTGCAGAAACACTGAGCAGGCCAGCAGCGTCAGCAGCACACTGTAGCTGAAATACTGGACAAACAGGCAATAATAAGATGAAATCACAGAAAAACACAGTCGAATGTGACATTTTATTTCTGAAATGGTTCAGATAGTGATAGTACAAACAGATTAATAACACTTTTATGATCCTCACAGTATAAAGATTAGTCAAAATGTGTATTACATATATGTGTATTGTGTGTTTATGTAAATCATATTATATTTTTCATCATAATATAAACCCAAAAACCAAGTATTAGGCATAGTATAGTAAATAGTATAGATATACTTAGACTAGGAGGATTGTTATTGGTATTAATTACATAAGGAGATGGTGTGATAGTTTATTAAGTTATGCTTCTTCTCACTCCTTTTGAAATATGTATTTCATGTCTTATGTTTAAAGTGTTTTACTTATTCATTTCCTTCTGTTTTGACATTTATATTCGAAATAAAGACATGAATCAATCATCAGAATACAGTGTCTAAAATGCAACAAATTATTAAAATCATATTTACACACACCATCAATACAAACAGACAAGTCCTGTCTACCTGTCATTGTTTAGATATCGAGTATTAAAAATATTCTTGTCATTTGATACTAAAACTCAGGACATAGGAAATAGATCTAATCAAAGTCAGTTTAGCAAAATGCTTATATTTCATTCATCAGGGAAGAATATTAGAATAACTTAGAACTTAAACATAAAAAAGTCATAGGCACAAGGGAAAATACTGCTCATAATTTCTGGTTGTAGCTTAATATTATTTGGAAATGAGAATGAGAACAGACTGTTTCTGACTGCCCTATATATATATATATATATATATATATATATATATATATATATATATATATATATATATATATATACATTTTCTCTTAAAACTATGCATTTTTTAAAAGTAATTTGGAATTTTCTTTTTTAAATCTCATGACGTTTTTTGTCAATTGTGACTTTTTTCCCCCCGTTTTTCCTACATTTCCCGCCCATACCCACAAAATTGAGTACAGTGACCCTATTAAACACATTATCTACACAGTAACTCAATGTTAAATGCTTTATTTTAGATACTTTTTCGCATTTTTCCTGATTAAATAAGTATTATTGCGTTCATGGCAAAAAAAAAAAAAAATCAAGTTTACTTTTTACTTTTATACTTTCTTACAATTGAGAAATTGTACTGTTTTACTTTTACTTAAGTCAAGGAGTTGAATTAGTACTTCTACTTTTACCAGAGTACTTTTTCACACCAGTAGCTGTACTTCTACTTAAGTACAGAATGTGAGTACTTTGACCACCTCTGAATGTAACACTAATGTTATTACACTGTGCAGATTTTCCCAATTCACCTCTGGAAAGGGACAGGAGGGGCCTTGGCTGGGACAGATTTCTAGACCCCCTTCAACCGACACATTCAAGCTGCGGATCAGACACGGCGTCACTGAGAGTGCAGATGTGTTCAACTTCTCCGCGACGCATTCCGCCAAACTCCGAGTGTCACAGGCAAACTGTTGAAACACACATGCATGGTTAAACGTGCTATGTGCATAATACACTGTTTACTCAGCTGGGTGTGTTTCATTCCTTAAGTGAATGCTTTATCTTACCATATTGACAAAGGCAGAGATGAAGACGAGGAGGATGGTAAATACTCCAACCAGGGTGCTGTTGGTGCGAGACTGGACAATCTTTTTTGAAACAGTCTGCATTGCACCTGGAAAGAGCTACAAGAGAGGAAATAAACATGCAACTGATTATTCATAAAATATGCAATGTATGATTCAACAATTTAACTGTTAATTTTGACAAGATCTACAACCTTGATGCAGGAATATATGGCACAGATGAACAGGATGTTGGCGAGTATGATGAAGATACTGATGTAGATTCCCAACATGACTGGGGTGCTGCAAGAATGCAAAGAAAATAAAATTATTAGCCACAAAAAATATTACTTTACATAAAATGTACGTTACGTAATACTTACTGTGGGAAAATAACAATCTGTATGAAGGATATGAAGCAGAATACTAGTAAAGTACAGGCAACGTAGCCTCCAAAACGATCATCTACCTTCTTGGAATACTGTAAAAAAAAAAAAAAAATGGAAGGAGTTAAAAATAGACACAAGCTAAATTATAGTGAGGTTTTAAAAACACATACAAAACAAAATTCAGTTCACATTTATTGACAAATCATTTAAAATATGTATATAAGTTGTATTCATAATTCAGTTCAATTGTATTTTGAGCACACATAAATCATAAAAAAATATTTTTAAAAATCAATGCATCAACCAATATGTTCAACATAATAGAAAAGGAGTTGGAAGAAGTAACACTTATAAACCCTCACCCCCTTTTTTTACAATCAAATTAATTCTGTTTCCTATGTTAATACACTTTATTCGATCTACAATTAAATAGACAAGAAAAAGAAAGCATCCATTTATATACACTTTGTTTTGTTAGTCACCTCACACAATCTGACTTGTATAATTAACTATCAAGTATATTTATATACACTGAAAATGTACTACAAATACATTTAATAGATATGACCATGATAGTCTGTATTTATTTATTGCAATAACATCTTATTTTGTACTTCTTACATTGTAAATTATCACAAAAACTTCACATAATGTTCTGTATTTTGTGACTATACTAGATGTATTCACTCTTTTAAATGCACACATTGAAGAAGACTTTTTTAAGATTTTGATCCAGATTATTTACAGCAAGATATGATTTTGTAAAGAGGTTAAACCCAGAAGCTATTCAGAAATTATAAACTGGGGTTTAAGACATTAAGGAAAACAGTACAAATTATTATGAAAGAACTGCAGGAACCTTTTTCTCCAAACTGGAGGTCTGGAAGGTGAGCAGGAACTTCTTAACGTGGTCTTTTCTTAGCTGGTCGATGCTACGAGCGTCAATGGCTCGTCCCAGAAATTCATCGACCTCATCCTCTGGGTTCATGGCCTCCTGAACGCCACGGCTGCAAAGAGAAAAAGTACAGATTAAATTAGAAAAGACATGACAAGCAACCCTGGTAGTATGTGTCTATGAAAATGATGTGAAAATTAAGCTTAAATACAAACTAAAAGTGGAAAAAAAAAAGACTGAAATGATACCTGAATAACAAATATACAATGCAAAAGAATAAGGTATTGCATAGAATTACAATTAAAATTGTCTTCAATGTTAATTGTCATTCATGTGTAATAATAAAATGGCTTTGTGCATTTTAGTAAACTACATTTTTGTATTGTGCAGTCTTTCAGCCTACTTTAAATCATGACTTTCCTCATTACACCTCAAAAACTCAACTAAAGTAAAAAAAAAACAAAACAAAAAAAAACATTATTAAGTTAAGAACTAAAAAAACTTCTGAACACTCACTTGTCTTTAGTGGAGGTCTCATCAATCCCCTGAAGGAAACCAGAGAATATGTAAGCACAACTTTTTCTTCTTTTAAAAAAAAAAAAAAAAAAATACTATGGCGCTCATATTAGTCTCACCATTTGCCTGAAGACTTTGGAGTCTTTGGTCCTGGAGAAGGTTCTGTCGGGGACCCAGCGTGGCATCAGCCCCTCATTAGAGTTGGCCCTTGTCCGCTGCATCTTCGCCATCATCGCCTTCTCCTCCTTCTGCTCAGACAGTTAGAACAAGAAGGCTTGAGCAACTGTTGTCTGAAAGTGTAATATTTCATTTGTGTGTGTGTGTGTGTGTGTGTGTGTGTGCTTGTATTCCTATCTTTATGGGGACATTTATATATGTATACAGTCACACAATGAAGACCTCTGACACTATGGGGACCAAAATTCAAGTTCCCATGAGGATTAAATATAAAGGTCCTCACTAGTAAAAAAAAAAAAATATAAAGGTCCCCACTAGTAAAATACAAATGATGTGGCCCTATAAATACATGAATTTTAATTAGTTTTTTCTAGAAGTCCTCATAAAGCATGTGGGAACCAGGTGCAAAGCAAAACATGTATTTTTCAAAATTTTGAAGATGTGTTTACTTAAAAAATAATAATAAAATTATATATATAAAATTTTATATATATACGTGGTATATGGTATGGTATATGGTATGTATAATGCATTTTTTCTTCTTTTTTCTTCTTCTTATTTATTCTAAGTTTATTTTATTTCTTAAATTATTTGTTATTCAACCATTGTTATTACATTTTCAAATTTTATTATTTTTTATTTAACTACTTGATTACAACTCCTCATGAGACATGGAAACCAGAGTGTGTGTGTGTGTGTGTGTGTGTGTGTATGCGTGTGTGTGTGTGCGCGCGTTTACCCGTTTCTGGCTGCAGCCAAGGACCAGGAATGTCTCGATGCTGTTCTCCTTCAGATATGCGTTCCTCTCACCGCCAAAGCCAGGCTCCACCTCATAGTCTCCGTTCAGATACTGGAGGGTGGCGTTAGTGATGTGGATTCGTCTGGAAGGTACAGAAAGACCAGACCTCTACAAAAGCTGTATGTGTACATGCGTTTTTCTACTTAAAATCCAACATTCAAGAAGTGTATTGTCATATATACAGCAGTACTGAGCAATGAAATTCTTACTTTGCACATTGCCTTCACACAACTAATGGAAAGAATTAAATTAAAATTAAATAAAGGAAATAACCTGTGCAATTAAAGCAATTTAAACTATGAGGAAATACACTGTACAATTAAATTAATTTAAACAATGCCAATGGGAAATAAACTGTACAATTAAAATGATTTAAACTAAATTTAAAGAAGAAAAAAAGTGTAAAATTAAAATAATCTAACCTAAAAGGCAATAAACTGCACAATTAACATGATTTAAACAATGCTAAAATAAAATAAACTGTACAATTAAAATGATTTAAATTAAGTAAAAGAAGAAATAAACAGTACAATTAAAATCATTTAAGCAATGCTAAAATAAAATAAACTGTACAATTAAAACAACCTAAACTAAAAGGAAATATACTGTACAAATAAAATGATTTAAATGAAATTAAAAGAAGAAATAAACTGCACAATTAAAATTCAAACAATGCTGAAAGAAAATAAACTGTACAATTAAAACAACCTAAACTAAAAGGAAATATACTGTACAATTAAAATGATTTAAATGAAATTAAAAGAAGAAATAAACTGCACAATTAAAATTCAAACAATGCTGAAAGAAAATAAACTGTACAACTAAAGTGATTTAAACTAAACTATAAGGAAACAAAGGAAATAAATTACACAATATGCAAGGGAAAATAAACAGCTAAAATAAAATAAAGCGAGTGGTCTGTGCAAAGGGTGTAAAAACATTAACTGTCCAGGTCACAGTGTTAAGACAACAAGTGCAGATATGATTGTTTTTGTGCTAATATGTAAGAATATGTATAAATATGAATGACAGTAGGTCTGTGGATTAAAAGTAAAAATGTTACAGGATCTGGTGGTTGTTTCCCTCACCCTGCTTTGCCTCCCGCCTCCATATGATTGGCCAGCGTGACGTCATTTGACCACACGTCGAACTGCCACTTCCTGAGTCCCAGCACACCGCAGTGCACACGTCCACTGTGAATGCCCACACGCATGTTGACGTTCACCCCCGTCACCTCTCGCACGAGCCTGCGGACACAAAAGCCACACAATCATCCTCCAAATCGCAAACAAATAATCAAACTTTCCAACAATACATTCTATATGTACTCACGAAATGGCCTCGATCATGTCTACGCCCATCTCCACGCAGCAGTGGGCGTGGTCAGCCCGGGGTTCAGGCAGCCCCGACACGCAATAATAACAATCGCCCAAAATTTTAATACGTAGACAGTGGTTCTCCTGTGAAAAAGAAGAAGGATGAGACATGATGTGTTGAAACGCATTAGTAAATTAGAATGGGTTCAGTGTCAGGCTGTGTTCTAATGAAATTAAATGTTGTTGATAAAAGGATTTTAGAAACAACACAACATGCTGTAGACAAATAAAACAACATATTTCTTGTTTGTTTGTTTTTTTGTATTAAGCATTTTAAGATTTGGTGTCAAATGTGAAGTGCATCACAAATACAATTTATTACTACTACTAATACTACTACAACTACTACTACTACAACCATTACCACTACTACTACAACTACTACTACTACAACCATTACCACTACTACTACAACTACTACTACTACTACTACTACTACTACAACTACAACAACTACTACAACTACTACTACTACAACCATTACCACTACTACTACAACTACTACTACTACTACTACTACTACTACTACTACTACTACTACTACTACTCCTACTACTACTACTACTCCTACTACTACAACTACTACAACTACTACTACTACAACCATTACCACTACTACTACAACAACTACTACTACTACTACTACTACTACTACCACTACCACTACTACTACTCCTACTCCTACTACTACAACTACTACAACAACTACTACAACTACTAATACAACAACTACTACTACTACTACAACTACTACTACTATTATATAATCAGGCCCAAACTAATTATTTTTAGAATAGAATAGAATAGAATAGAATAGAATAGAATAGAATAGAATAGAATAGAATAGAATAGAATAGAATAGAATAGCCTTTATTGTCATTGTGCAAAAACAAAGCAAACAATGAAATTGGAGTGGTACTTCCCACCCACAGTGCAAAAATAAAGTGTAAATATATAAGAATTTGAAAGGCATAAAAGACATAAAAGACAATAAATACAGTTAAAAGAAGACTAAGAAGAATAAATATATAAAAACTATTATTCCAATTACACAATTAAAAACTGCCATTGTTATTGCACATGCCCAGGAGGAGGGGCAGTTATGTATTTAGGAGCCTGAGGGATCTGTATGGTTTAGAACTTTAGAACTAAATAAGTGTTTCTTCTTCCCACTCCTTTTCGGGTGTAAATCATATTATTATTATTATTATTATTATTATTATTATTATTATTATTATTATTATTATTATTATTATTATTATTATTATTATTATTATTATTATTATTATTATTTCTTTTCATATGTATATATGTATTGTGTGAATTGCTTGAAATAAACAAATCAATCAATCAATTATTACCTAAAATGTTTTACAAATAGGGTCACAAAAAATATCAGTTCTGCAATATATCAAAATATTGTATTTCATGATACTCTATCAATATTAAAAATATTATTAAATATTAATTTGATATTTATTAAACAATTCCCATTGTGATGGTTCATTTGAGTTTTTCTTTCAATTTTATGGATTATTTACACTGACTCTACTGTCTGAAAAAGACAGATATTAGTTCCTTTGTTGCACAAAAATGATGTTCCCACAATGCATTTAGTTTCACAACTAATAGAATATGCACATTTAAGCAGGATCTTAAACTGTAATGTCTGTAAAACATAAAATTAAGTTTTAATGTTTTACAGAGGAATGTTTTAATGATTGGATCCTGTTCTGATCAAATAAAATGTGTTCAAGTATTAATTAGTATGTAATTCAGTGAACAGTATCATGATATATTATATCATCATCTTAGTAATGTGATACACACTCCTGTTTAGACAGACATAAAACCCAATAAAGCAACACAGTTAAAATAATAAAACCATAAAAAATTATAAAAGCTGACATCTTAAACTTTTAAATATGTTTTTAGAGACGACTTAAAAACAGGAAGTGAGTCGACCTGCCTGATGTGAAAAGGAAACTCAGTGCATAGTAATGGAGCAACTCTGTAATTATGAAAAGTAGAACTAAAACTAAAAGTGAAGTGGAAAAAAAGCAGTCAGAAATAAAATAAGATAAAATAGAAAAATAAATAAAATAAAATAAAATAAAATAAAATAAAATAAAATAAAATAAAATAAAATAAAATAAAATAAAATAAAATAAAATAAAATAAAATAAAATAAAATAAAATAAAATTCAATAATAAACATGAAAACTAAACGATAATGAAGTTGATTCGACTGTCTCCATTTTCATTACGGACAAGTTTGATTTGTTCTTCTTTGGGTTAAGAAATGTCGGTGTTTCTTTGTAAACAAGAATAAACTGGCTTTACACAACAGGACAGATTTATATCACATTTGACATAATCTATTTCCTTCTTTTTCCGTTCACTGAATCAAATTAATACCAAATTGTTCTTGTGAATAAAACAAAAATCCAAGAAAAAAACGTGTTAGTTCCTCATAAAA
The DNA here is from genome assembly GCA_020466265.1 of Siphamia tubifer. Classification (NCBI taxonomy): domain Eukaryota; kingdom Metazoa; phylum Chordata; class Actinopteri; order Kurtiformes; family Apogonidae; genus Siphamia; species Siphamia tubifer. The sequence continues at coordinate 15,940,472 of CM035789.1, forward strand.
TGTTAAACTATATTGAAATGAAAAGTGAAGAAACATTTTAACTCTTGAGTGCAGTAAAAGTAAGAGGAAGAAGAACACACTTTTAACACCCTTCGCTCAAATATGTTGTAAGATTCTGTTGAGAATTGCTGCCCTGTTGGTCTTATAGGTCATCTATTTTTAACAGGGTTCTGCTCCATGTCAAGATGCGACGGCAGCCACAGTATAAATTTGGTTCTGATATCTCAGTGCATTCTTCACTTAATACAATTGTGTTATCAATAACACAATTGGACAGACAGACGTACAGTAAAAATGATTATAGTACCCCTTGGGCCAGAATTTAGCCGAGAGGTAAAAAACCAAAAGACTCCTTACTGATGCCAGTTTGTCGAAACGGGCAAAGAGTTCATTGAGTGTCATGACCAACTCCTGAGCCGTGCACTGAGATGCCAGGCTGGTAAAGCCCTCGATGTCTGCAAAGAGAATACTGACAGAGGGAAGAAGAGAAGGAAAAACAGACAGAAAACTGTTAATACCAGAGTTACATATTCACCATTAGTTCTGTAACAGCTGATCACTGCTCTGTCAAAATGCAATAAGTAACATAATTAGGGTCGTCAATTACAGGGTTGCTTTGGATTAATTTCGATTAATTGTGATCGAAACACTTTATGTCGGTTGACTGTTCTGTCTTGGGGAGTTTTTGTACTTAAATGTCCCACAAAATACACAAAAAATACAAAAGAAACAATATAAAAATATGAAGAAGAAACACAAAAAAATGTGCCAAGATCCACAAAAATTCACAACAATAGAAAAACTAACAGAAAAAAGTGATGAAAAACACTAAACATATTCAAAAACACCAATAAATGTGATAAAATATCCACAAATATATATATATATATATATATATATATATATATATATATAAAAAATTTAATTCAACACCTTTAACAGTTTCAATAATATTATTAGATAATCTATATTATTATTTTTATTGTATTTATAAACCTTGCTATCATGATGTTGTTATATTCATATTTTATTTTCTTGGTATGTACAATTAGTTTTGTATGAATGTGTTCGTGCATGTGAATTGATCCAAAGGACTTGATTTTTTTTTTTTTTTTTTTTAGGAGAAGGGGTGGGATTAAATAAATTTGGCTTCTTCTCACTCCTTTTCAAATATGCAAACAAAGCCATGTTTTGTTATGTGTCGTTTTGTTTTTCATGTATATGTTTTTATATTAGTTGAGTGCAATTGTTTAAGCTGTTTGAAATAAATGAAACTCCTACTAACTGTGAAGAGCTGTTCCATTTAATAATGTTAAAACTTTTCATCAGATTAATTATGAAGATGGATTACTCTGCATTAATGTGTTACTTTTGATAGCCCTAAACATAATAAATACTTAATCAAAGCAATGTAACTTATTACATTTGGTTACTATCTAGGAGACGTTTAAACACATTTTGCTGCTAAACTGATTTCCATTGTTCCTGTGACAGTAACAAGATCTTTTTATTTTATTGAATTTCCAGCAATAAAACATGGCCACTGTCTATCACATTAAGCTGTTTTCACAAAAAAGTGAGAATTATATCACACCTTTGTGATGACCATAATTTGTATCATATATTATATATTAGCATTTGTAGTTTAATTGCATGTTTTTCTCAGTAACATGGAATGATGCCGTTTCATTATATAAACAATGTTACATGCTACTAGTGAGGCCCCAACACTTATTATTCAAATGCATATTAGTAGTATATTTAATGTAATATAGATCTATGTGCTACATTGTAATTCTAAAGCACATATTCCTTACTTTGCATATTCTATAAATACAAAAGTCTAAACCAAAAACAGATTGTGTTTAGTAATTTTGAAGGAAATTGCAAAGAAGGAAATCACAACTTGCTCTGCTTTAAAAAGCTGTTCACAAAGGTTATTTTAGATGATAATATAATAATAGTTAAACACAACCATACATTTTTACTCCTTAAATTTATTCCAATTTACCCTCAGTTTTCTGAGGGTAAGTTTTCAATTTCTCCACAAATGAGTGGTCAACAAAAACTTCATTAATTCATTAACTTCTTGCTCTTTTTGCATTTGTAATACTTCACTTTATAACACAATCTATTCAAATGTCCATAAAAACAGGCAACAGATAAGAGTGTTATTCAGCGAAGTCTAAAATGTGTTTGATTAATGTCTGATCCTTAAAATAATATGATGCATTTCTGAAACACTCAGTACTGACTGATATTCTATTTGGCATCACAGCATTTCTGAACTCCCAAAGAGACACATTTATGCACAGCGGCGTTCTGCAGCTGTCACACTCCAGGATACTGGGTTAATAAGGTGAAATGTTTGTAATAACGCAGCCTGATCTTTTTATTGAGAAGTTGCTGAAACACTAACATACAACGCAGACTCATATAGTCTTTAGCCTATTCTGAGAAGATGCACTTGATTACAAACAGAACTTTAATGTCATGAAATACTAACTAAATGATTTGGAGAAAGAGGTATATATACTATAGAGCAGTGGTCTCAAACATGCGGCCCGGGGGCCAAATGCGGTCCGCCATTGGTTCCAATGTGGCCCTTTGGGATGAAGAGCATAATGACCTATTAAATGACTCCGTATTTTCTTCTCAGTTTTTTCTTTGCCTATAAATGACAATTTACGATTTTGCCATTGTTTTACTGCAAAATATAATGTGAAATTATGAAAATATTTACATTCACAAACTCTCCTATAACAATCAAATGTCAATAACCTTAATAAATAGGAACAATCTCAAATGTCCAAAGAAAATGAGACACAACTTTAACCCTTTTCTGCTTCTGTTACAAAGAGTTTAGTGTCTTTGTAGATCTGATCCATATTAAAACACATAAACTAATGATAAATTGAGGCAGAATATTGTTAAAATTGTCCTTATTTTCCTTATGAAATGTCACTTGTTTTTCAGTTGGATGATTTATAAAAGTATTTTTAGAATTTAATGGGGGGTTTTTTTCGCACTGAAACAATGACAAAAAATTTGAATTGTTATTATTTATAGGCTATTATGTTTTCATTTTACTGGTCCGGCCCTTTGGAGGTCGAATCAGGCTGAATGTGGCCCCTGAAGAAAATGAGTTTGAGACCCCTGCTATAGAGAAATGGAGACACAGTGAAGCAGAGGTGAGTTTGTGTGCAGTTAATAGTAATCTGTTTTCTGAATGTTTTAACTTCATCAACCAAACTGTTTGTATTAATCTGTGGTGGTGTTTTGTGAATTAAATTGTATCTGAGTATCTGAAAAAACAGTGGAAAACTTGGAAAACATTTAATATGTAACAAAATTATTCATAATGGTGTCCAGATTACTGAATTTAAACCGGAGGAGCTGAAATCAGAGGCAAAACATAATAATTTGTAAATATCCACCTTGCTCTAGTCATAAAATAAAATCTAATCCTATATAATTTGCCCTTATTTTACACAACTGTGGAAAAGAGAGACCACTTTTTCTAACTTCCAAAGTTATGCGTAAGTGATTGGTCCTTACAGCTGCCAATCACACATTGTCCCTCCCCCACACACCTGCAGTATATGACAAAACCTGTGATGAGTTCAGAGAAAGTGCTGAATTCTTGTTCATGCCGACACCATGAACTACAATATGTTGAAAAATCACATATTTCTAACTCAGATGTTATTATTATTATCACTACTGTTATTTATAACCAGGAAGTCCCATTGAGATCAAAAGTCTTTTTTGTAAAGAAGACCTGGTCAGAGTAGTAGCCAAACAAAGTTCTAACAATGTAAAACACATACACAATAAAACAATAAAACAAATTAACACTTATTCAACCATAATGACATCAAGAAAAACAGTGACACCCCCCTTCACTGCATTCTCTATGACACTTTTAAAATCACTGATAGAAATTAATACGCGCGGCTGAGCAGTTTTGTCACATGCTACAGTAAGATCTTGCACATTATGCTAAAAAAACAACTGGCTAAAGGTGAATATGCATATATTACTAATATAAAACACAGGCAAAAACTTTTAAGAGCTTCACGCACTCAGAGATTCATGTGAAAATTCACTGTACAGCTACATGAAACACAGATACAGTTACTCTCTGCTCACCTTGAGAGGCATGAGGTTCGATCTTAAAGTCATTTGAAGGAGATCTATACCAGTGTGTGTGTGTGTGTGTGTGTGTGTACAAAGAGATACTGTGTGTAGTGTGTTTGCTCAGTTCTGTAATTGAATGTGTGCTGAAGCTTTCCATCTTTGGGGATTATCTTATCTTGGCTGTTGGTGATTAAGTATTCCCTCACTAGTGTTAATTAGCCTCCACTCTGCCAAACCACTCTACCCTCTACTGACTCTGTGAGCCTGCTTGTCTCTCTGTGTGTGTGTGTGTGTGTGTGTGTGTGTGTGTGTGTGTGTGTGTGTGTGTGTGTGTGTTTGTGTGTGTGAATCACTATCAGGAAGAATTCAGGACAATTTTGTGTTGGCGTGGGCAATTAATCTTCACATCAATTCTTATGTTCCAAGTACGACATGACATGATATATTAAGACCTAATACAATCAAATCTAGTGCATGAATTACAACAGGTGTAGCTGACACAACAACGCACACACTAAATAAGAACGATTTAGTTGTAATTGTAACCATGTAAGTATTGGAATATTAATTTGTGGATATAACATGAAGCTGACTGTCTTGGCTGACCTGACATTGTCATGTTTCTGGATATAGATCTTATGGAACATCATGTCTTCCTTCTTGGCATTGATGTCAGCCTTCATCTCCATGGCAACGTGCCTTGGCAACACTGAAAGCAACAGACGTTCCTGGAAAACACACACAAAAAAGAAACAAAATGCAGATTGTGTCATTCATAATAATATCTATGATATGTCAAGGGTTTGCACGTGTGTGTGTGTGTTGTTGACTTGTCTGAGCAAGAAGATAATTTGTCGGTTTTAATCCTAATTCATGAGAACATTTGACACAATGCTCAACTTTAACAAAGGAATATCATCCTGTATTAAACTCATTGTAATATTACAAAAATAGTAACTGTGCTTTGAATGGGTTAGCTCTTTAAAATGAGCTTTAATTAAGGAATGTTTGTTTTTTTTTTATTATCGATGATTGTACTTTTGGTTTTACTTTGTGCATTTGACAAATAACAGGAGACAATATACAGTATGACAGACTAGAATTATAAAGTTCACGTGGGTTCATTTTTGAAGACATACCTGTTGTTGATTCTCCCTCTGTAGGTGTAGTCTGGCCTGGATGTAGCCTCTGGTCTCCTGGAAGGCTTGTCTCTGGGAAACCTCAGCGGGGTAGTGGGTACAAATTCCAATGATGTTAGTGCAGAGGAAGATCAGGACGTTAGCACTCACCTTCAAAAGACAAGAGGGGAAAACAAAGGAGGTTATCCATTAGAGGAGACAGGAAAGGAGAAGGAGGAATAATACTGGTCTCAAATGATTAATAACTTCTGACGCACTAATCCTAACAATACATTAAAATACTTCAAACAAAATGCAGTTTCTCAGCTTCTCACTGGCATCAGACGTGTCTTATTTGGACTCTATAGTGAATGTGGAAACACTGATAAAATCCATGTACTGTAGTTTATAGATGCTTGTTTTTATGTTGAAAACATTACTTTTTCTTCAGTTTTTCTGTTCCGAAATGTTAACCTGTGAATTCACTCTGAGACTTTCTGAATATTAACATGGTAGTTATATTAAATATAGGAAAAAAATACCTGTAAATATGCTATCCTGATGAATTTTCAGTGCAGAACAAGTGATAAATAACTTAGGAAAGGTTACATGTAGAGAAAAATCCATATGGAACTTGCCAAAAAAAAAAATAGCTCTATGTCTCTAACCCTTTAAACCACAGGTGTCAAACATAAGGCCCAGGGGCCAAATGCGGCCCGCTAAAGGGTCCAATCTGGGTCCAACGAGTGTGTGAAATGCAAAAATTACACCGAAGATATTAATAATCAAGGAACTTCAAATAAAATCAGGTCAACTAATCTAAAGTGGATGAGACGAGTAAAATACTGTCATAATAACCTAAAAATAATGGAAAAAAAACCTCAAACAAAATGTTCCTTCTTGTTTTAGTATAAAATAAAGTACAAAAAAAGACTATCCTTTCACAATAAAATGTGAATAACCTGAAATATTTGTGGAATTTTACCAATATTCAGCCTGCTACTAAATGTTGTGTATATTTGTAGATCTACAGTGATCTGTAAGTTGTGATGCACATGTATAAATAAAAAACTAAAGCATAATATCATCAACATTGCACTTATTTTTCTTAAAAATTCACAGGTTCATATTTATTCATGATACGTTCACATACAGTTTGTAGATATAAACATTTTTATTGGAGAATTTTGCTTTTTTTCCTCTCAAAAACACCTATTATTTATATTATTTTATTGGTGCGGCCCAATTTATACCATATTAGGCTAACAGTTTGACACCCATGCTTTAAACTTCCAAGGGTCCACATATAGGCCAGAAGTAGTTACTCAAAAATGTTAATCAAACCACCCACCCCTGTCCCAACTGTTACATGACCTAATGTAGTTTAACAACGGAGATTCTCACACATCGGAAGATACTAGTCACTTTCCAATAAAATATCCACAGCAGGTACAATCACTCATGTGTTCAAAATAAAAATGTCAAACAGCTGATCTGAACCTTTATATCTCATAATTATCCACAGAGGAACCATATTCCAACAAACACAATTATGGTCCAACAAAAACATCCAAAATAAACAAAATAAAATGTCCAAACACATCAAAACATCAATAAATATCCACAACTGGTTATTTTGCATCATTAAACAATAACAATATCAACAATCCAAATATATAATCCAAATAACAACAACAAATATCTCAGTTTTCTTCTTAATATTTTCATTCATAATATAAGAAATACCAACTGCATGTTATCAAAATGCATTAAATTGACTTTATTAAGAAATATAGGCAACATTTTGTGTAAATATAAAGGGTTAAGGGTGAACGGAAACACGTTGACATGTGATTTGAAGATTAACACAGAATTGTGCTGATCTTAAAGCATGTTGTTTTGACTGCAAATCATATTAAAACTGCTTTCATTGACAGTTAAAGTGACAAAGATGCAGATGAGGTATAGAGCTGTGACTGCAATGTGTCTCAACTGCTTCTCTTTCGGGAAATTTTGACATTAAAGTTCATATAAAAACATTAACTGTTGACAGACGTTCAGCGCAGACTAAATTATTACAGTAGTAGCATGGATTTCATTGTTGTTTACTTCTTGGCAAACATTTCTGGTCGCTAACGCTCTCTGGAGAATCAGACATCCTGTATGTGCAGCACAACACGTCCATGGAAAAAGAAGACATTCAGAAGATGCATTCAGTTGTAAATCAACTGATTTAATGAAAAGCACAGAAACACGTCCAACCAAATCCAAATATTTGCAACAAACATGATAAATATTGGACATTGACAACATTCTAGCATGAGAAAAACAACTTATAATGCATTTCCCTACTAGTTCACTTTTGCTTTGTCATACACACATACATACACACTTCCTCTGACAGGAAATAGTCTTGTTTGTGGGATCAGTTGTCTGCTTACACCACAGTCCAGTAATAATTTTAATAGTATTCTGGTCTGCCATTTGTTGAGACTTGTCAGTATTTTATTGTGCTTAATGTAATGGGATAACTTCCAGTGCCCTGTGCTGTCCTTAAAGGCATCGTGGGAATAATATTTGACCTATCATAAGGCTACTTCCTTAAAATATCTGCTGTTCACAATATTAAAGTAAAGTCACTCTAGAGCACAGGTGCCAAACATAAGGTCCGGGGACCAAATCTGGCCCGTCAAAGATTCTAGTCTGGCCCTTTGGATGAATTTGTGAAATGTAAAAATTATACTAAGATCTTAATCATTTCCATATTCAGACTAATTCACTCATAAAATAACTTAGAAATACTTTTTCTCCTTGTAAATGTTTCAATAAAACAAAGTATAATTTCGCACAAAATCTATATAACTGGATTAAATATGAACAACCTGAAATGTCTTAAGAGATGTTAAGTACAATTGTAATAATATTCCACCTGTTACTAAATATTTAGTGTATTTGTAAGCTATAATATACATATGTAAATGATAAAGTAAAGCCTAATAGTGTAAAAATTACACACTTATTTTAATTTCTTCATGGTATTCATATTATTTGAAAGGATGGTTTGTAGATAGAAACATTTTCATAATGTAAATGGACCTTTTTGCTCCAAAACATGGCTTTGGGGTTGATTATTATTTATATATTTTTATTTTAGTGGTCCGGCCCACTTTTGTTCAAATATAGCTCAATGTGGCCCCTGAATTAAAATGAGTTACACACCCCTGCTCCAGACGCTAACAGAGGTTGGATAAAACAAAGTTCAGTTATATTAAGTCATATCGTACAACAGCAGAGGTACAATGAAAAAAATGGGTTTGGATTCAGATATATGGCCTAATTCAGACAGGATTTTACCATCTTACTCAACATCTAATTTTATATTTACTTATCGAGGTATAGTCATCAAGTGTCCAGTTTATGAGAAGACAAAATTACACACTGACATCTCCTGGGTAGAAAAGGAAATACACAAAAGGCCAATGACCCTGTCAGTGATGCCATAAAGTCGTGATGTACAGTCACTCCGTATCATTGTCAGAGGTGGTCAAAGTACTCACATTCTTTACTTGAGTAGAAGTACAGCTACTGGTGTGAAAAAATACAAAAGTAGAAGTACTGATTCAACTCCTTTACTGAAGTAAAAGTAAAAAAGTACAACTTCTCAATTGTAATAAAGTAAAAAGTAAAACTGCATTTTTTTTTGCTATGGATGAAATAATATATATTTAAGCAGGAAAAAACTGAAAAAAAACCCCCAAAATATCCAAAAATAATGCCTTTAAAAGTGAGTTACTGTGTACATGATATGTTTTTTTGGGTCATGGTACTCAGTTTAGTGGGTATGGACAGGACATTTAGGAAAAACTCATTTGAACAAGTCATAGATAGGAGATTAAAAAAAGTCTAAAATTTAAAAAAAAAATCTAAATCATAAGATATAGACATACAAATTATGAAACAAAAAGTCAAAATTATGAGAAAAATGTCAGAATTAGGATAAGAAATGGATAATTATGACATAAAAAGACAAAATTATGATATAGTATGTCACAATTTCTGATTTAAGACTTGTTTTTTCATGCTGTCACATTTTTCTAGTTTGAAAAAGTAATGAGTCTATTCTGAGAATGTAAAGAGTATAAACTACAGATATTTATACAAGAATGTAGGTAGTAAAAGTAACAAAATTACCAGAAAAATAAATACTCAAGTAGATTTTTTTTTAAGTATCTGTACTTTACTTAAGTACCGTAAAGGAAGTACTTGTACTTAGTTACTTCCACCTCTGATCATTGTCATATTTTCCTTTCTCTTTTGGATGAGTTTGACCTGTTTTAGCCAAGAAATAGGCATCATTTCCAATAATATTCAAATATGTATGAAAAATTAACTAGAACAATGATTATCATAATATATTTATATGTATATTTATCACAATGGTTTGGGGTGGAGGGCTATTTTGTTTGAACTGTCAAGTTAAAATGTTTTGTTTTTTTTATTCCTGCTGCTTTATACTTTCATATAACAACAAGTCAAAATATTCATATCACTGTCTCAAATGTTTGTTAAATTCAGACTTTAAAACCATAAATAATCATCTGATTTCTCTAACTTTCACTCTAGACAAAAAAAGAAAAATGAAATAAGACAAAAAATAATAAATTAGTCAAAATTAAGTTAAAAAAGTCTTTCAACTTAGTGAACAGAAACAATTTCACAGTTATTATCAATATCAATTATCATATGCTAAATGTTTAATCCAGTTTTCTTTTATGTTTTCTATATTAATATTGAGGTATTAACAGAAAAAAATAAAATAAAATAAAAGAACACAATTTAAGAAACTAGATCTTAATTTATGTTGTACTTTATTTAAGATTAATTCAGTATCATTGTATCATGATGAGAATAATGTATGGTTTACATTTAAATGAAATACTAGAGATAAAGATGTAATTTATACCTAGCCAGTTAATAAATAGAAAAAGTTTAAACTTTCCATTAAATGTAGACATTTTTTTCTATTAAATTAAATATCTACCACCAAACAAGTACAATTCATGAAACTTATTTTCCAAAAAGAAAAAACCTTAACTGGGATAATGATTAAAAAAATCACTGCAGCAGAAAATGTTTGTTTCTTTGTGTGAAAACTGTTAATATGTAGCTTTTACAGACATGTTTCATTTTCTATTTAACTGTCCCACTACTACACTCATAACCTTGTTTGTCTAGTGGATATCCTGCCATTGTATTTTACTGTCCCATAATAACATCCAACCAGCCACCATTCATAATCTTAATAGTGACCAGCGCACTGACCCGTGTGAATCCACAGGTTCTAAATATGATAGTTTTTATGTTGTTGTATATTAGTGGATGCTGTACCGCATTTGTCCAGAAGCCAGAAGTCACCGCTAAAGTGTTCTGGCCATAGTAACATGAATATAAGGCTATTATGTTCCAAAATTACTAATATCTTCTAAAATATTGGACCCATCAATTTGCCGTTGTTGCTAGTCTCTTCTTTAACCATAAATACATAAATATGCCAAACTGCAGCAGTCAGCTTATTCAGGATTTTGTGTGAATCCCCAGACATACACACAGAGGTCATTGGGTTTTTAATAATATAGATTGGCCCTCATTATGTTTTGTATTGAAATCAAAAGTAAAAGAAAATAATGCATTCATAGTTATCTTGTATATATAATGCCTTTACATCATTACTGTTTTCACATTCACACATGATGACTTAACAAAATTTACTGCACTGTAAACCCGAATGTTGAGAATAATTAAATATATTCAGTTGTGAATACGCAAAGATTCAGAAATAGTACTACTAACTCAAATGTATTAAGTTGCTGTAACATGTTCTTCTTTTTAAGTAGTTCCAACTAATATTTTATTATTAAGGGGAACTATTGTGGATATAAGTGAACATAACTTAAAAACATAAATGAGGTACAACTGAGTGGAATTAAGTCATTAAATGCTGAGAATGATATTGAACTATTATTTCTATTGTTTCAAAAAAATAAACTTAACTGATGTAGTAGATGATGAAATACAATTTCAAATCACTCCAAATAACCACCAATATCTATCACACCAAAAAATTACAATCACAAAACACAGTCATTTTTCTTCAGGGGCGGCTGTGGTTCAGTCGGTAGAGCAGGTCATCCAATGACTGAAGGGTCAGAGGTTTGCGTCCCGGCTCTGTCTGTCCACATGTCCTTGGACAAAGACACTGAACCATGACTGTCTCCCAGTAGGACTGACAGAACCAATACTAAGTTAATAAGTACTGTTTTAATTTAAATACACTAAGTATCTACATTTTAAATTCTGGAAATTTGCATTTTTTTAAGTTTCATCAACTTAAAATAATTGAGACAATCGATTGCATTAATTTTTTTTGAGTTCTGCTAACTTATTCAGGTTTACATTGTGGGGTAACACACAGATTAGGAAGACAACCCCTCATTTGTTATATACATCTATGTCGATATAAAATAGACGTGGCCGATGTCCTTTAACACAGGACTGAACATGATGGTTTATTGTGGTTTCATGCGTCCAGATCCACTGAACTTTGGTCCATGTGATCTGAGAACAGTCTGTCAAGGCAGAATAAGACTTTTACACAGTACTGAACATGACAGTTTATTGAATTTCACTATTCCTGGTAGTTCATGAAGGCACCAGAAGACATTTACACAAGGCTGGCTGGGGACCAGGGAGCAGCAGAGTAGAACTGTACTACGGTCAGAACCAAACAGACCTTAGTGTGTGAGCTCGATGCAGTTATCCCATCCAATGGATTCCTCCACGGGCCACCTATAAGCTCAGTGTCATCTTAAAAACAACTTGTAACTCCAATACCGTTAATTGTATCAATAAGCTGTTTTTGCCTGTCTAATCCTTGACCCAAAATACATGAAGTGCTCCAAAAGGCAAAGGTTAACTCTGTCCAGTTTTTATGTTATAAAGCAGACACAATACACACACACACACACACACACACACACACACACACACACACACACACAGAGGCCACTTGGCTTTTATAATATAGTTAAGGAAGAGCATTGAGTAGACATGATACAGAATATATGTTATATGAAGTGTTAAAAATGGAAAACAACAAGAGCCTTTCTGTTGTTTTATGAAAGATTTCTGATAACACTGTACAACAAATATATATATTTTTACATATGTGATAAATGTATCTGAACCAGAATTTGCTGAGAATTTCAAAATACAGTTATTTTTTTAGCCTTATACAGGTAGATTTTGAGAATATTTTGAATTTTTGTTTGTACATTTCCTGTATTTGATCAATACTGCTGATATCTATCTTATATTCTTTATAAACAAATAAACAAATAGTATTTTTTTCTAGTTAATTAAGGTTAAGATGTCTGATATGTCAGTTAAACATGGTGAAAGATTCCACCAGGATATAAGTGAGAAATGTTAATTCTATATAAACCATAATGAACTAAAACCACACCACATATTATCTATTAAAAAGGCATAAAATGTTGTACAGTGTAATCAGATGAGTATATACAAGACAATGAGAGAAAAAAAAACCCCAATGAGGCTGTGATAGATATATGTGACTAACAATAGTGAATAAAAGAGCCCCAGAGCGACACATTTCAGACAACAAAAAGGGCTGAAGTTAAAAAGAAAAGAAAGAAAGGAAGAAAAACTGTTTAAAAACTGAAGACTGACAGATCATGTTAAGGTTAAGAAGGAAATAACTGATTCAAAACAGGATGAGGATGGGAAAAGTTAACCTGAGGATGACGACAGAAGAGTTTGAGTGAGTGAGATCTACAGAGAAAGAAAAGAGAGACAGACTGAGACAGAGCGGGACAGATATGGGCCACAGTGACATTAGGCAGATGGCTCAGAGCGCTCAGCTCTGTTTACATTACTCTCACTGTTCAAGCAAAAACAGGCATGAGACAAGAGTGAAACCTGCAGTACGATGTGTGTTTGCAGATGAACGCCTCCCGGCTGCCTGTATGTGCACAATCAAGACTTTTAAGTGGATATAGGTTTTCTCTCGATATGTAATGAGCTACTGTTCGAATTTATCTGTTGAGATTCTCACGGCGTGTGTATCACACTCCATGTATCTGAGCTCACAGGCTCAAACTAATTGCTTGCTTTTCTCAAGAGGGCAAGGGCTAGTGGGTTTACAGAGTACACAGTAGGGCTGTGTGTTTACGTAACAGCACTCCACCTCTTTAGGAGCTCCGCTTGGCAGCATTTACCTGTTACCTGTGTCTACCATGCTCCCACTGCAAGGACAGGGCAGCTGTTCATCCCTATAGTAGTCAGCAGAACACTCATTTATCTCAACTCATCACTTATTATCTCACCCTGTCCTCCTCTGTTGTGCTGTTTTGGTCCTGTACCATGTGATCTTCACTACCTGACAAATCCATTACAAATATTGCCTGTTTAGTCTTCAGTGTCAACAATAAATAATGTAATCAAAATCATTATCACAGGAGACATCACATATTTTTTTTTTGGGGGGGGGGGGGGGGTTGTGCTGTTAAAGTAGTCGTCATATCCCCAGGGGTGACATTATGGAAGCAGCCAGCCGGCCAGTCTGTGGAGAGGACCTTGGCCTAATCCCTGGATATCAAAATGGGATTATGTAAGCGCTGCTCTGACCTAGGCAGGACAGGCAAAACAGCAGTAATACTGGCTATTGAGAAGAACATAGATTAAAAATATATTCTGCCACAAATAAATCCTGCTAAACAGGGATCTTAAGGAGAATTCAAAAGCTTAATCAACAAATGATCAACATGATTTTCGAAGGATGCAGAGTTAAATCAATGAACAAGCCAAAAAATGGATCTGGAGGAATTCATAACCTACATTTTTTCTCATGTTTTAGGAAAATGGAATGTTTTCACATACCATAAAGATACACCATAAAGTAAAAACAATATATTGTGTGTTTGTTGAGTTTATTGAAATACTATGAAATCATTTTTATACATCACATTCACAACCTTTATTTAACTGAATATTATTCCTATATTTATTAAATACATTACGGGTGTGTATTAATATATTAGTATCTAATATTTACTTATAAAGCTGTGTTTATAACATCATTTGAATGATGTAATATTCATTAATAAAAGGCAGATAATTGTTTTTCAATATATCTATTAGTCGCACTTGTTAGTATTTGATGTGTTAAATAAAAAGTACATGAATGTAGTTGTTATATGACCAGTTTTAGTGAAAATGTTGATGCTTTTCATGATGTCTAAGTAATGATGCACAAGATACAGGTAATGTAGTTATTTTAATACCCCCAACAAAGGTAATACTAAATCAAAATGGAATTGTGCAGAAATTAAATCATTTTAAAAACCAGTGTTGATGTGAAGCACTTGTTACTGAATCTGCAAAACCATCACAATACAAATGAGCTTTTTTAAAATCTTTGACTTACATAAATTACATATATTCAAGGTATTCTAAATCCACTAAATCCATTTTCACACATTCATGAAACATTACACCTTGGCTTTGGATCCCAACCAGTTCATGAAAGCTCTTTGAAGCTACTGTCTCCACGTTAGATAAGCAGACCAGCACGAGAGGACAGCAAATGGAATATCCAGAAACTTTATTTATAATTTTTCTTTTCCTTTATGATAGGTTTAGCACAGCGGCCACTTACTTTAGCAGGAAGTCTGTGGTTCAGATAGTGACTGTATAAACATAGACTTTTAAGGCCATCAGGCTTCTTTTCAAATTGCCAAAGAGTTTTATTAGAAGAGGAAAAGAGCCCTGGTAAGAATGTGGACAAATGAGACATTCAGGCACCAATGAAATGAGACAGACACCAATGAAATGTATTGGGGGAGAAAAAAAAAAATCATTAAATAATAGTTCAAAGGACCAGCAGAAACAAACAGATGAAGTGACAAATGAACATTTTCCATAACAGACACGTAGATGTAACAGCCACAGTTTACATTTAGTTGAAGCATGGTTTGGCAAAGTCAGATGTATTTTCTTCTGTTTTTCTCCTTTTGCAATAGGTTCCAACAGCACAGCAGTAGGTGACCTGCCCTGCTTTAATCCTGCTCTCCATCCCACTTAAAAATACTCTGTGACACCCATCACCCAGACACTGGTCACAGGACACTGTGTCTGTGTGTGAACGGTAATAGAGGTTAGTGATAAGCTTCTGTCACTATAGATGTCATTTTACACTGAAGAAATCTAAATGTTACCAAGTACATTTTTCTCATTTCTAATCCAAATATGTCATTACATTTTAAATAGCGTGTAACCACCTAAAGAGTAACTTGTTTTGTTTTGGGTTTTTTTTACTTATTACTTGTTCTATTGTCAATTTTTTTGTTTAATTACCCTACCACCCAAAAGGAGAGACAGGTATTGTTTTTGGTTCATTTTTGACAGCACTTATCCGTCTGTCTGTCTGTCTGCCTGTCTGCCTGTTGGCTGACATTTTCATGAAATGTTGATTTTTTTTTCCGGGGGGGGGGGGGGGGGGGGGGGGGGGGGGGGTTGATATCTTGATGAGATTTTGTGAAATAAGATTTTCAAGGTCTATTAAAAAAAAAAAAAAAAAAAAAAAAAAAAAAGTTCTTCTAATTCACTGAACCTTTAGGTGACCATGTCTTAATTCAAGTGTATTCTGATTAGAAATGCGAAAACTACACACCATAAGATTTAAAAAATTTTCCCAGTGTGTCATATGATAAGATAAGATAGTACTTTATCATCATCATACAATTGTACAATGAAATGTGTCCTCTGCATTTAACCTATCCTTCTAAGAAGCAGTGGGCAGCCATGGGCAGCGCCCGGGGATCCATCTTCAACTGTGGAGCCAAGCTCATGGTCAGTTACCTGGTTAGAGGATTTTTACCCTAGCAAACATGTTTTTGGGTGATGTGGGGGGGGGGGCTATATCATATATTTCATCACATCATCATGTTAGATTATTGTAATGTTCCTTTTTACGCCTCTGTACAACTACAAGCAAAGGTTTTATAGGAGGCACCATTTAAGTTAAAAGCAATAGTAAAACTAACTACAAACGTCTGGTGATTATATAAGTCTAGCTTCACTACAAATGAGACCTATGTTTTCAGATTTTACTGGTTTTAAGTCCTGCTGTACACGTCACAAAACGCCCAAAAAAAAATAATTATTATAATAACCATATGAGAATCAAGCCTTACATGCTCCAAATATACACTGAATACATGTAGCTTCTAGCATTTACCACATTGAACTCTCCAGTGATGAACACATTTCTAGCATCCAATAACCCAACCCTACACGTAGACACAAAACCAAGATGTCTGCTGTTCCCCTGACATATGGTACCAGTGGTTTAACACTTCACCACCCAACCCAACCTGAAACTGTGTGAGATTATGGTTTTATTTATATGTCTTCTAATGTGTCCCTGTTCTATTGTACTGTGATGTGTTTCCGTGTTATATGAAGAGCTTTTCTCTGATGTTCTCTTTTTAATATATCTCTGTAAATGCATGACAAAGAATAATCTTTTGGTACATGAAAAGTAGACTAAGCGCAATGCCACCACTAGGAATGTTGTTTTACTAAAGACCACTACAAATAATGACAACACAGTGTTGTCACAAATACTGGTACTCGTACCGTACTGCGGTCCTGAGGCATTTAAAAAGGTACTATACTGCATTTGAAAATTACTGGTACTTGCAACAGCGTGGCAAACTCAGCACGTAATGTTGCGTCGTAACTAGGATCATGGGCGTCGCAGCCGTGGGGGATGGGGGTGTTGCGACACCACCACTTCTCCAACCAGATTATTTCATTCCCCCCATTTTTTCCTGAGGTTATATATTGTATCATTCACTGGATGCAGGAAATTGACAGAGAGTTCGTCTCATCTACTTTTGTATTTCAGGATAAACGGTTATGGTCGGTCGCAATCACGCCAAAGAAACGGTAATAACATTG
>CM035789.1:15957871-16185371 GCA_020466265.1 Siphamia tubifer
CCATTAGTTTGATATAAATCTGTGTGAATTACTCAAATGAGGTGGCTTTATAGCCCCCATTTCCCCCATAAAGCATGGGGGGAAAGCGAAACATGTATTTTTCAAAGTTGGGAAGATGTATTTAGTTTTTAATATTTTCTTATTTTTACTTTATTTTATTTTTTGGAAAGGAAAATATGTGTTTACTCTCACTACCCAATGGCTAGAAGTGATGATTATAAATTTGGTCCCCATGAGATAAGGGAACCAGTGTGTGTGTGTGTGTGTGTATGTGTGTGTGTTAGGGGCTAAACAATATTGTGTTGGACCAAAAATCGTGATTTCAGACAACACAATTTTGGGATTGTCAAAGCTACATTTTTCTTTGCAGTGCTCCTACTGTAACTGACACAGGTTTTGTTACATCAACTATTTTACACATGAATGCTGCCTTCCTACCATCCTGCTAAGCTGCACCAATCAGAAGCAGCATGCTGCACGAGGACAGGTCATGTGGTCTCATCAGTGTAAAAGCTGGTCATCAATTTCAGAAAAGCCCTCAGAGTTACCAGAAGCAAAGTCAGGGCGTTTGAACATAAGTTAAGAATAAGACGTCTCTTTTATTTCTTCAGTTTTAATAACTGCCACTGCTCAAACGATCAGTGTAGACCATGTTTTGACTACATTTTAAATGAATTATTGACTGTAGTTTTTATTCTTCTAGTAGAGTTATGGCATTATTATGATTGTTTAAATTGTATTATGCAAATTTCTTGTATGTAAATTTGCAAATGTTGCTGACCACTGAAATTTAATTTAAAGCAAATCATGAATAAAATCAAAATCACAATATCTGACAGAAAAAAAACAATAAATTTTTTTTTTCTTAAAATCCTTCAGCCCTAGTGTATGTGTGTAGTTGTGGGCTGACAACTTTGTCTTGGCTGATTATAAAGCAGTAGCACAGTCAGAACATACTGTATTTACCTGCTTATCTTCAGAGCTACAACCATCAATTACTTTCACTATGAATCTTTTTAATTACTTCAGTCATAAGATGATAAAAATAAATAAATAAATAAATAAATAAATAAATAAATAAATAAATAAATAAATAAATAAATAAATAAATAAATAAATAAATAAGCCACATTTCAGAGTCCCTAGCGAGTCAATTAATCCAACGTATAAATTCAGGACAGCTTAATTTCAAATAAAGTTTTATGGACTACTGAGTTCACCTTAATCCACAGAGTGCAATATTTTATGTGGACATGGAAAAAAAATTATTTAGTGAACAGTGATAAAAAAAAAATAAAAGAAAAAGAGAGAGAGAGAGAAAAAGTGGAGAACAAGACGCTAAATTTATAAGACCATTTCCCTGAGGGAGCAATGACTGATGGGATATTGTTGTTGAAACCAGGCCAGTGAGAGTGCAGTCAGAGCTCATTGGCCTTTTAGGAGCATCTGGAACTCCTTAGAACATCTGTGTTAGATCAGGCTCTGTAAAACACACTCCGGCATCCCCATCACAAAGACAGAGCTTTTCCTTACAACAAAAAATGAGAGTCTCCCCCATAGGTTGGCCCTTATCTTTCCTTGAAAGGGCCGTTATTTATTTCCATATTCTTTCATTTCAGTTATTTTTTATTTTTTTTTCCCCCTGCCTCCCCGCGTCCAGTCCCTCGCTGTCACTTAGCTTTTGTGAAAAGAGTTTGTGTATGTGTGCAGTGCCAGGCAGCTGCTTGGTTTGTGTACACAGCCCCAGCCTCATGTCTACACACGGCTCTCAGTGCCCTTATCTGAAATGACCAGAACCACATCAACAGATAAAGAGTCAACCCCCGCCTGTTCACTGAGGCCCGGGTGGTCTATACACTGTCTGGAGGTGAACACACAACTTTACATGCAACAACATCTGTGTGTTTTTTTTTTTTGTTTTTTTGTTTTTTTACAGAATCACCACTGGCACAAGCTCATCATTTATGTAAACTTCTAATTGTTTATCAGTCACACACTCTTTAGCAGCAGTCTTTTCCTATTCTTAAATATTATCAATCAAACAAAGCTGTGACATTTTCACACAAACACACAACTTTAATTAAGGGCCTACATACAGTATAGGCTGCAAGTTGGCGCTCAAAAATGTTAAGTAAACCAACCAAACCTGTCTCAAGTGGTCACATGACTGGAGATTCTCACACTTGGAAGATAGAAACCACTTTCTGATATAAAGATCCACAGCAGGTACAATCACTCAATTTGTTCAAAATACAAATGATCTGAATCTTTATGTCTCATCATTTTCCACAGAGGATCCATATTCCAACAAACACAGTCATAGTCCAACAAAAACTAACAAAAAAATTCTCCAGATGTAGTCCATATGTCATCCAAAGCACATCAAAACATTAATAAATATCTACAAATGGTTATTGCATCATTTAACATGACCTGCCTCCAATATCCCACTTTTCGTCTTAATATTTTCATTTATAATATAATCAAACACCAATTGGATGTTATCAAAATAGTTCAACAACAGCATTCAATTTACTTTATTAAGAAATTTAGGCGTAATTTTGTGGATGTTTAAAGGGTTAATCATTCATCACTATATAAAGATACTCCACTTTCCAAATGTCTATAATACAGTTATTAGTTCTCAGCAGTTAAAGGAAACTGTACGTCTACTTTAGGGTTATTACTGACAAACATATGTAAAATTTTATACACAATTTATAGTATTTACTATTAACACATATAGCCATTTCATCATTATAAAGACAGATGACAATAACAGACTTGAGACTCTCTCAGCCTCAAAAAATAGCTCAGAAATTAATGTTATAAATGTCTCCCACTTAGTTGATGGTGGATAGATTGAACCCTTGAATTAAACATCTGCCAGGACTAGACTTACTTTGTATAATTCTACATACAACTATGGCTATTCTGAGCTAAAGGGATATTGGATTTCACTTAAGTAATAAATAAAGTCCATGTTATTTGAAACTATTAGTCTGTATATCAGTCTGTATGACTGAACTGTCACTCATCGGTATCAAATCATTTTTGATGTTTTTTTTTTTTATGAACCCGTTTAAATTAATTACAACAATTAAAGCACTTAGAGCGCAAACCTCGCCCCTTCGAATGAAGACAGGTCCGTCAATGAGGTATTAAATTTAAGTCTGTTTGTTTGTCGGTCAGCAGGATTACACAAAAAGTTCTAAATGGATTTTGATAAGATTTTCAGGAGGTGTTGGGAGTGTCACAAGGAACACATTATAAAATTTTGGTGGTGATCTGGGAGAGATCATAGATTCTAGATCACTTTGAAATTTTACATTGCAGTAAATGGAGAATAAATTTCAAAGTGATCCAGAATCCAGGATCTCTCCCAGATCACCACCAAAAGTTATAATGTGTTCCTTGTGACACTCTCAACACATCCTGAAATTTTTGACAAAATCCATTCAGAAGTTTTTGTATAATCCTGCTGACAGACAGACAAAAAAACAGGAGGGGGATAAATAATAAAATTAACTTATAGAAACATACAGTAACATCAGTATCACCATCAACTAGAAAAGCACTCCAACAGCGCAGACCTCCACCAAAGTAGATGACACCCCCCCCCCAATCACCACCAAAATCTAATCATTTCCAGATCTCCCCATTACCAACCTACCTTGAAAATTTCATCAAAATCCATCCTTAATGTTTTGAGTTATCTTGTACACAAACAAACCAACCAACAAACGCCAGCAAAAACATTAACCTCCTTGGCGAAGGTAATAACTGCACAAAAGCAATTTTAATGAGTAAAAACCCAAACATCACATCAATACATGTAAATAATTGGTGTAAAATCCAACTTGTCATAGTTTCATGGCCATCAGATATGACCTATTTGGACGTTCAGAGGCTCTGTAGTTACCATGGAAACAGTTTTATCTTCTGCAACATTGATTCACCAGTAAAACCCATGTGGGCTTGTGACAGTGGATGGGGACACTTGTTTTATGTTCAGCTACTTTACTTTACTGAAAAAGTCACATTTTCTTCTGTTCTTAGTATAATAACCTTCAATGATCTTAACTGTTATGAACATTTATATGATCAGTTGATTAAACATTGATAATATTATAATAAATTATGACAAACCACTTAAGAAATGTTAAATAGAGAGAGAAAAATTGTTTGGGAACTATGACACAAACAACGCTGTCTTTATGGGTTAACCCTTTAACCCCTGATGCGTCAGCGCCGCCACATTCTGAATGGATTGTTTAGTTTAAATATTCAGATTTTTATTTTTTTATTTTTTTTTAATCTGGTTTTACTGTGTTTTGTTCATAGGACTGAGCTATGGAAATAAACAGATGTTAAAAAGCAACTGATTTAGAAAAAGGAAAAAGCCAAAACTAAAAGTATTAGAACCAAATTACAATACAAGTTCTTTCTTTTTTATTTATTTCTTTTTTTTTTTTTTTTTACTTATAATTGTTTTGCAAATTGTTTCATGCCATTTGTTATTTTGTTCATTTTGTTGCTTATTTTGTTTCTTTTTTGACATTTTGGTTAATTATTTGAGTATTTTTCTTCAATTTTGTCTGTGCGTGTGTTCATGTTATGTATTATTTTGTTGGTTATTCATTTTTTTAGTAATTTTTATTGATCACTTTGGCTGTTTGTGTTCATTATGTTGCTTATTCGTTTTCCTTCTTACTGCGGAACTGCTGAAGTCTCAGGAGTTAAAGGGTTCAGCATAGGCAATGGAATCATCCAAGAATTTTGCAATCTGTGCATCCTTATTTTAAAACCATGTTAGGGGAATATGCATAGAATAAATTACCAAAAGCAGGAAATGAGTATCTCATTGTTGCAATATTTATGATCTGTCAGACCAGGAGATGGAGTATAAGTGCAATAATTACTTAACTGCTGCCCAAAATGTAATTTATTCAGAGGCTAGTCACAATATATCCTGTTACAGTGTGTTTTCCAAGGCGAAAACACACAGAAAATACTGTCAACTCTTTTCCTTCACCTAGTCTTTGTTTTTAGTGAATAAAAAGCCTTTTTTTATGTATTAACATAAAAGTATGACTGATGACACAGGCGGTTATTAATAGATGCATTTTGTTGTGCTGTTTTGTCCATTTCTTATCCATTTTCAGTGAGTTTTTTTACCACCACACACTGAAACATAGGCTCTTACATATTACATGAATACTGACCCTGAACAGTCATGTAAAGCTAATGTTCTTGATTATACTAACTAGCCATGCTCACATCCTTTATTCCTCAGTTGAATTGTTGTAAATATGGTCAGTGGTCCTAACACTGAAAAACTACACACAACACACACTTCTGTTGGCAACCAGGCGGGTGTGACTTCTGTGGTGAGAGTGTGAAGATGAAAAAGATAAAACTGAGAGACGGAAACAACGGTATTTTTTTTTTTTTTTTTTTTTTTTTTTTAAAGAAATGCAAAATCTGCATAAAAAATCTGGAAGTTTGGGGAAAATGGGAAAGATTTTCTCAATTTAAGCAAGTCTAATATGCTCTGGATAAAAGCACAGTTAAGGGCGACTACTGTAGTTGGGGGGAAAAAAAGCCACTGAAAGACATATGTCAACATTAGAACACCATGAAGCACTTGCATGTAGTTATAAATAGGCCTGTCACAGTTATGACATAATTGCCGTATCATACTTATTTGAGCAAATTGCAGTTATTTTAAATAGTCGCAATAATCATCTCTGTTCACCTGAATGAAAAACTGACGGATTAACCCAGCAGATGTCATATTTCTTTCCTTTACACAATTGACTGGCATTCTTTTAATGATGTTATCTTGTTTCTCCCCCATTCTTCTGCTGTGGTTTAATGGCACTAGAGCTGCACAATTAGTTGAATGGCAACAGCTCTGTCAGCCCGTGCAATTATATAATTGCGAAAGGCTGCAGTTCAAAATCCAATGTGTATGTACAGTGATATTTTGGATTCAGTGACAATGAGTAAAGAGGTGTACTTTGTAAAGTCATGTGAAATGGAAGATGTTGCACAAGTTTTTATACAAGACCAAGAAAAAAACATTTCCCCAGTTGACTGAAATCAACTTGTATATAGTGCACTTGTTGCTGTTATCATTCATGTCAAATCTTCCCTCTGGAATAGTTTTCACAAAGCCCTAAATCACAGAAATATATTTATGACAAATTAAAATCCCAGTGTATTTATGTTTAGGGGATAAAGAAAAAAACAATATAAACTGATCAGCGATTTGTGCACATGTCTTAGCTCTATAATCCAAATCAACACAGCACATCACATATTGTAGATTTATACAAACTATTATTTGTCATATATTCCCTTTTTCGTTTCGTTCAAAACAGAACGGAAATAGAAACCAAGATGTACTCCAGTGTTTTAGAGTCCCAATGTGTGTATGGTGATGATGCAGGTAAAGGTTTACCAAGTAAAACATGCAAAATAAAAGCAAGAATTAGCTGTATGTGAATATTTATTGATATAAAAAATAACTATGACATATAGTGCACCTATTCTAGTCAAAGGAATATTTTTTTGTACTTATTATTTATACTTATTATGTACATATGTCTGCTCATATTACATAAGTAAGGCACTAAGTAAGGTACACTTAAAATATTGAATTTTTCAAATCCTGACAGTTCGTCTTATAACCCAGTGCGCCTTATAGTGTGGAAAATAGGGTACTTGTCGATATATACTGAAAACAGTAGAAACTTATTTGTATATGCAAGCCAATGCATGTATATACTGTACTTCCCAGAGAAAATGGAAATGACACTAGTTTTATTTTATTATTTATCATTTTTGTTCTATTTCTGCACAATTGCTTTGGCAATGTAAATGTTTGTTTTCCATGCCAATAAAGCTCTTTAAATTGAATTGAACTGAATTGAAAGAGATATGTAATGCTGTTCTATAAGTACGCATTAGCAATAATAAAAGAATCACAATAATATCAATAAAAACAAACACACATAATATAAACTAGAAAACTATCAACTGGAAGCAATAGGTAGCGGTATATCCCTGAATGCCCCCACAATCCACTATGATGTCATGATGTGAGGCATGGGTGTAAATTGCGTACGGACGGTATGGATGTGTCCATACCAATATTTTGAGGTTTCTAAAATGTCTATACCAATTTTAAATGGGGAAAATTACATGCATAAAGTGGTAACCATCAAAGCAGAGCAACTCTTTAGGTGCCGAAAAGAAAAACAAAACTAACATCAAATAAGTAGAACATCAATTTTTCATGCTCATAATGCCTCATAAGCTGCGTTTCCATTAGTTTTTCACAAAACGAT
This sequence comes from Siphamia tubifer, assembly GCA_020466265.1. Lineage (NCBI taxonomy): Eukaryota > Metazoa > Chordata > Actinopteri > Kurtiformes > Apogonidae > Siphamia > Siphamia tubifer. Next base: position 15,965,227 of record CM035789.1, read on the forward strand.
AGTGATATTCTTAAAATTTTGACAAAGTATATAATATAAGTCATAACTCTTGTGAAATTTTCACTGCTGTGACTCTCAAAGATGGCGTGTCATTGGTGGAGACAGCCTCGCTATCTGTGATTGGCTCAACTTCCTGTCTGTATAAAAACCTGTTCAGACCGTGACGCCTTTTTTTCTTTTCTGTAGCACAACATAAACCTCAACACCCGATAATAACTTACGTGCTTCCCATTCCCATGTTTCTCATTTCAGATGGGTGGAATGTGTCGCAGTTTGACATGGATTCTACTGAAACAGATGAATCATGTTAAAAGTCTATTAGAGTAAGGCTTGGCACCAACTGAAATGGGTATTGAAACATTCCTTGTTTTTCGGTTTCCCGGTAACTTCTGGATTTTTGCAGTAGCAGTTAAACCTGCAGGAACGTTAATAAACGTTCCACATGCGAGTTACGAACAAGTGTGTTGAAAAATCTGGCAATGTTTTACTAACTCATTCAAATCTATTCTAATGCATGAGAACAAATTACTGTACGTCCCCACTAATGTCAACATCATTACTACGCCCTTGATGTGAGGCATCTACAGGTCATGACCTTTCATTTGCAGTTGATTTGAAACCAAGCAGACAATAATAGTTCCAGAGATATAAACAAAAGTGTTTAGTGATTTTAAACTTTTGAGCACCCTGTTGTGGGCAATGTAGAACTGGTAATTCATCCAAAATCAAATCAGTTCATCTTCTCCATTGATATGGAAAACATGGAATTTCTAAACCAAATATCTTTCAAGTTATAATGAGTTAATATAAAGGATATATAGCAGCGGTTGGACCAAAACCATAATATCCCCAAAGCTCTGTTCAGGGATACAAGTAAAAACAAGATGAAGGAAAATATACTATTTTATTACTGAACTATCCTCACTTATTCAAGTTATAACCAAAGTCATATCTTCTCAATCAAAAACTAAACTATTAGAACTTATTCATTTTGATTAGTTGTCCAACAATTGTCAGGTACAATTCAAAACCCTGCTGCTAAACGTATTGCGGTCACATTATTGGACAATTCAAGTTGAGCATATAAAACGTATTTGTTTAGCCTCCCTAGTCCACTCTATAAACATTTTTCACAGACTTTTTTTCTGTGGTTTTACTACATTTAGCACCAGGATCTTCAATTTAATGATAATAATTTCCCAAGACACAACTATGCAAGGTTGATTATTCAAGCCAATATAGGTTTTTATCTTGCGCTATTTCCACACAATGAGGCTACGAACATGCACAGTCATAGCAAGTCAGAGATAAGCTTTTCCAAACCAGACAAGAGTCAAACAACATCCTGTTGACTCCACACCACCTCCACTCATATGACCTCTCCTCTGTCACCGCCATGTTTAATTATGAACTGTCAGATTTCAACAGCAGGGGGGAAGAAAACAATACACAAACCATTGCAACTGTAGCATGTCTAGAAAGCACCCCCCCCCCCCCGCCACACACTCACACACACACACACACTCCTCCACCTAAACCCCCTGCTCTCCTGATTCTCAGAAGCAGTGAAAGGCAGGAATCAATTTTGACCTGATTTTTTTGTCTTTATTCACAGCGAAGGTAACCAAACTGTATACTAGCAAGCTGAACTGGGTCTTGGCAGCTGCTTGAGTCGTAGTTGTTTCCATGGCAACCGCTGGACCTACTGAACACAAGCACTGAGGGAGACACTTAGCAATGCTGTTTATTCTCCATCATTCTCAGAAGTGATGCTAAACTGATCATCCTTTTCCAGCACTCTTATTGGTCCATGGATTGGCGGCAGAGGTATGCGTATGTGTGTGTGTGTGTATGTGTGTGTGTATCTATGTGTGTATATATACATTACTGCATCCATGTAATCCTAACTTTTATGTAATTTCCAGCAAAGCTCAAAAGACATAAAATCTATTCTTGTATTCACTGAAGGATCAAATCACAGTCATGTGTATCGGTATCCTCATTGTGACACAGCCCGTTGGGATCTTTTGCGTAAGCTGTTGTGTGTTTTACATGTGTGTGTGTGTGTGTGTGTGTGTGTGTGTCGTCAGTCAGCATCCATCCTGGTTGTGAGCAAACTGTGCATGTGACAGGTATCCTCGTTAAAATGCTGCTGCCGCGTTAAACACACAAATTATTTATCAAGAAGGCTGTAGAAGGACTGCGTGGGGAGAATATCGGATTCTCCTCCGATCACGCTGCCTCGCTGCCTTCTCTTTTCCACATTCGGAGTGTCTCATTCTATTGCTGCAGCTTTGCACAGGTGATCATTGGCTGACACGTCCTCCACTGGGATCTGAACTCCCTTGTTGTGCGTGATACACACAAGATTATTATAGTTCCCTGCACTGGAAGCTATGGGACTGTAACAGTTGATACAGTCAATACTGCAAGAGATTTTTTTCCGATTAAACGCATTTATTGTCTGCAAAACATCCTGGAAACTGGAAAATTGAGTAAATAACCTTGCGGAAACTTTGACTTATGCATAAGCTAAGCACATTTCTACATGAGCAATGCATTCTTATTCAAATTATACTACCTTATCTTATCTAATGAACACAAAACACACAGAGGGAGCTTAAGAAGGAGACCACTGAAACATATTGATGCTATCCTGACCAAGACTCGACACACAGGCCTGATGTTCCCTCTGTGCCGTCTAATGGGCTTTTAAGGACTTAACCCAACGTCTTCTTTGCCATAATCGAAGATCAAATATCAAAAATGGATTTTGGTAACACTTTACTCAAGTATAGTGGTAAAAGGAGGAATTATTTTAGTGCATATACAGTACAGGCATACTATCACTATGTGTGTGTGTTTCAGGGTATGTGGGAAATGTGCCCAATGTGCTTACAGAGAAAAGGGGGATAGGGTGACCTGCCTGTTGCTGTGACGCAGACTCTGATAAGACCACTCCATGTGATGCAACAGTTAGCCGAAACGCCAAGGGCTGGGTATTTTTAGGACTCAGTCTTTGACCTCTCACAGCATTAGAGTCAACAGCATCCACACAAAAATACTACTGATTATCAGAGACTGTAAACCTAATTAAATAGGGTTAAGAATTGAAGGTAGCAAAAATAAATAAATAAAAAAACTTCAGTTAAGTAAATCAGTGGACATTTCTGTACAGTAGCATGTATATGAATTGTCCCTGCTGTTTTTATCCCTGGTTTAATCCAGGACAGATCCACAAAAACACACTCAAATACACACCCACGTTTAAAAGCAAGACAATAGATTGGCAATTTTTTCAAACAGCAACTCTGACAAACATTCAAGAAAGACTAAAGCAGAGGGTGTCAACCATAACAAAGCATGGGATGGTGGTGGTGCATGTGTGCATGTGTTGGGTGGGATACTTCTGCATGTGTGTGTGTGTGTGTGTCTGTGTGTGTGTGTGTGTGCTTGTATACCTATCTTTAGGAGGACATTGATCTGTTTACACAGTTAGACGACCATGGGGACCTCTGACAACATGGGGACCAAAATCTAGGTCCCAACGAGAGTTAAATATAAATGTATTTTGCCACTAGAAAATATAAATTTGTATGAAGTATGGGAATTTATGCAAATAATAATTTTTTTTTTTTTTTTTTGTTAGTCCCCATAAAACACGGAGGGAACAGATGCTAAGCAAAACATGTGTTTTTCAAAGGTTTGAAGATATGTTTGGTTTTTATTATCATAATTTTTTTCAATCATTTCATTTATTTATTTTGGTTTTGTATGTATTTATTTATGTATTAAGTGTTTACTTTTTTTTAAAATCTATTTTGTTATTTCATTTTTTTCAAAGAAAGAAAGAAGTGTTTATGTTCCCTACCAAATCGCTACTTTACCCACCTTATTTATTATTTAATTTATTTTAAATATTTTTTTTTATTTTCTTTTTCATTTCTTTACTTAAAAAAACAAGTGTTTACATTTTTAAAATCTATTTATTTTATTCCTTTTTTCAATTATTTAATATTTTTCTATTTTAATATTTTTTTAATTTGTATTTAGGTATTTATTTATTTACAAAAGAAAGAAAGATGTGTTTACGATCCCTACCCAGTGGCTACTTTACCTACATTGATTGATTGATTGATTGAATTTATTAAAGTGTCCTGCACAACCGTACCTAGCCCACATGGGCTTACAAGACACTTGAAAATCTGTACTTAGTTGGCTACAGACCACTATACATTGAAACAGAATATAAAATACTTTGTCTCCTCTCCCACACTAAACACACCTACAAGTGATGATTAAAACTTGGTCCTAATAAGACATGGAAACCAGAGTGTGTGTGTGTGTGTGTGTGTGTGTGTGTGTGTGTGTGTGTGTGTGTGTGTATATACTGTATGGCTCTGACTAATTGATTTCAGCTGAGGAGTCTAAGGATCACAGACATGGGGGAGGGGGGTGGAGGACATGAGGAGGCTCCTGTGCAACTGGACTGGATGTCTCATTACAAACCATTACCTTATGTTAAAGATGATCAGTGTTTGGTCAAAAAGGTAGCTCACACTCCTATAAAGTGCAGTTTATAATACGAGTATGTACAGAATAATAAATCACTCAAACTGAGGCTAAGATCAGACACTCAGTTCTACTATACACAGCTGTAAAAACACACACATTAACCAGAGCCAAAAGCAATACAGCTCAGGAAACATGCAAATGGACCGCATGTTTAGAAAGGTTTAGATGGATTAAGGACTATCAATTTCAAGAGCCGAGCATGAAACTATGGAATATTGATATAGCAAACAAGCATGTCTACAGACAGTATTTATTTACACTGACTCTATTAGAAGCGACAGTGTACTGTACTAAAGTGAACAGGCACACCATTCCATTTAATACCTAAATAACACAACAAAATGTCAGGACAAAATGTGAGAAAATGACTGACAGCTTGCCTACATTTTTTCAGAAAAATTTGAGTAATTTTATTAGGTATCAACACAATGCGATGATGTTCTTGGATCATTTTTGACCAAAACAGTTTGACACATCAGTAGAGGAAAAGCACAGGTGTGAATATTGAAGATGGCTGGAATCCATTTAGCTGCTTCAGCTTCATCGTCCTGGGATTGTGATTGCTGGCTCACTTCACACTCCTATGGTTTTCTGGGAAACTTGCTTGGAATAGAACTGAAATATGTAACTGACAACACCTGTGCTCTTCCTGCTATGGCAACTAATAACATTTGAAACACGGAATATGAAGAGACTGAAGGTCACTTTTAGGCAATTTACCAGCATGTCGATAAATATTCAAAAAAAACAAGATTATTTTTTTCACCAGAGACATATTCAATATAAACATAAAATTACTAATTGTCATTTAGCTATTGCTTTGAGTTAAAGGAGTGATATTTGGCTTTATTAAATGGAATTATGAAATTTAAAACATGATCCTGTGGTTTTCATAAGCTGTAAATTCTAAATTCTACAGGTTTATTTTTCTTCAACCCAATTTTTGAGTTATGAGACAAAAAAAGGTAATTTTGAGAGCTGGCCCTTTAAATGCAAATGACCCCACTTCCTCTAAGTTGTTGATTGTGTGTTCTGTCCTGTTCAGCCACTTGTGTTCATTAATACAACCAACAGCTCAACATTTTAGATAACCATCTCAAAGTTTTGACATATCTTCAGTATTTTGAAGTACAACTGCTGCTGCTGATAAACAGTTATGTCGCACTCTGAGAAATGTTCATCAGAAGGCTTGGCCTTATTTGTGCAAATTTTATGAAGCAACTATATAGAACATAACAGATTAAGAAGGACTTAAAATAAACCACAGAAACCCATGAGATGTTTTTTTCCAAAATTGGAATAAAGATAGTTGTGCAGTACCTGGAGGATTCAAATTCAAATTGTATGAACTATTAGGGTCCAAATACATAAATAAATGAACTGACTAATAAAACTAGGTTCAGGAAAATATGACCCCTTTAAACACTTGAGACATTTGGTAATTTAATTCAGGTCTGGACTCTTTTTCAACCTCTAACAAAAGAGGATGTGAATCTTTTTTGAGCACTGCATCATCTCTCATCGACAACTTTATCATTATCTATACCAAGCCAGTGAGGTTAATGAGTTATTGGTGAAAGAGGAAATACCTCCACACATGCATGAAGCAGTGATTGATGACCCTGTATTACTTTGTCACACAGTACACCAATGACCTTAGGAATAAACAGCATTGCTGAGCTGCAGCTATCTCATGATATTCATTTACTTAACGATGGCAAACAATGTTGTGGGCTGTGATGAATTGTGCTATGGTATATCAAGCATGTTAAAGAGCACACATTAGTTAATGTGTTCCCACGATTCTGCTTTTTTCAACAACAGACCTGTACTTTACTTAAGAACGTTGCAAAATTGTACTCCACACAGTAGACACCTTCACACTTTACCAGAATACTTCAAGAACATTGTTGCACTGATGGAAAAGTATGCCTATATCCCTCTATTGTTTTCATGACATGGTTCTCCCATTATGTTTTCCAGACATCTCCCAAAGGAGGCCTACAGTTATAAAACAGCTACAGCCAAACAGAATGTAAGCAGCCATCATAATGTCCCCCCCCCCAGCCTCACCCCCGTCACCCCACCCTCGGAGAAAAGTACAAAGCGTCCCTTGTGCACGAGTACAGAGACCTGAATGACACTGCTTTATATCATGGTATTCTCCCACTGTCCCACAACTCACGCTTACACAGCCGTCCAGTCGGGTCGCTTCATTCAGCCCACTGACCTTCAGCATGCCCCTAGGTCCTTGGCATGACGCACAAACAACACACTGTACGACAAGACCCATAACCCTACAAGTCTGTGTAAATACACAGATGCAACATGGTGACACATACATGGTGACAAAACACAGAGTGACACACTGTTTTATAGCATTGCATCGATAACAACATGGTGAGAAGACATTTTATATGACGTCAAATATGGTGAGACAATTCAATTAAATTACAATTACTCATCACTGTTTTTCCAGTTCCTCAGTCCTACAGGTTATAATTCTAGTCTTAATGTTCCTAGTTTCATTCTAGAAGTGGTATAGTAGACCTATGTCCCCAGTTTGAACCTCAGTACCATGCTACCACTGGAGATTGATCTGGCACCATGCACTATCCTTCTGGAAAAGGCTGACCAAAAACTCTCTGGGCTCTTGTTGGTGCTATGTTCAGGATGTAGCATTTATGGCAATCCGAACATTTAATGCAGGAAATTCACTCTCAGAAATTAACTTTGTAGATATCAACAAAATCATTTTGGATATCTATAATAAAATTTTGACTAGTCCCAATGACAATTAGAGATATCTGCAATTCTATTTTGACTTGTCAAAATAGAATTACAGATATCTGCAATGACATCACTGACACCAATGAATATGACGTCTGACTCGTCACACATCCTAAATGATAATTGAGGATATCTGTAATGGCTTTGCTCATGTCAGTCTGGATGTAACCAATAACCTGTCCTGAAAAATACTGTTTGGAAATACCAGAAGAAATTACAGTGGCTGGAAGGTGCAAAAAAATTTACAAAATGTGAAACACTTTTACAAATGTTGAGACAAATTTACGAGTAACTCCAACCAGAAAAGGAAAGTACCAACTCTGGGGTTGAACCAGAAATGATAACGGAGACTTATTGTTGGCATCTGCTGGTCTGGTTTGAGCCATTTAAAAATTCCAAGGGCCGACCACACGAAACTTAAAACCGCGTTAATCGGCTCAATTTGTTTCGGGGTTTGTAAAAGTGTTTCCTCACTTGTAAATTTGTGAAATAATGAGCTGCCGCATCAAAAACTTGCATAAAAATGCTAGTTGCTCCTCAAAGCTCACCTGACATTACTGAAATAAAAATAGCCTATTGTGGCAAGTCCCTCCTCCTACTTGTCTTAATGTCTGACGAAATTACAGATATCTCCAAACTCAACCATGCCAACCAGCAGGGGGAGCTGCCAACACTGCAACCCACCAAAATTGCCACCCCGAGAACCACGGCTGATACCATTCTCTCCACAGGATGACATCAAACAGTATTTGACAACCTTTGAGAGAACAGTCACTGTGTGTCATTGGCCAAGGGAGGAGTGGGCGATCCAGTTGGTACCACTACTCACAGGTAAAACACAAAGTGCTTATGTGCTGATGGACATTATGGATACTGAGGACTATGACAAGATGAAAGAAGCTGTTCTGGCCAAATATGAAATCACACCAGACTCTTACAGGAAAAGGTTTCGAGCCCTCAACATTCACCAGGATGAGACCCCACGAGAGCTCTATGTCAGACTTAAAGCCTTATTCAGTAAGTGGGTGAGACCAGAGAACTCCACAGTGAAAGACATTTGTGAACTGTTGATCCTGGAAGAGTTCTTGAGGATGGTGGACCCGGACCTAGACAGCTGTTGACGCTCCCTGGCTTGCAGATATGTTCAAAACAGTGAGATCTGAGAGCTGGAGAATGACCTTCATAGCTCTGGTCCAGAACAAGTTTCACTTGAAGCCAGATGCTAGTCAACGGTGCAAGCTTTATAGGATACCTGAACGGCTTGTGCCAAGGTTGAAAAAGGAGATTGACCTGATGTTTTGAGCTTATTCTTCGTTTTAGACTTAATTACTGTCAAGTCTGTTGTTGTCCTTAAAAGGCATGACTTGAAGCACTTATTGTAGGAATTTCACAAACACTCATAGAAGTGTTCAGGAGATATTTTACTTGGATTTTATGCATAAATTTCAAATTCGATCATTTTGACCCATATAACGTATTTGAGGCTATTGCTAGAAATACTGCTGTGAGCCTTCCTACTGGTTTGGGCTGGAGGGTCACATATCACCACTCTATCCCATACCAAGTCAAAAAATGATTCGGTTTCCTGGTGTGTCTTCACATACCCCACCAGATTTCTTGTAATACTCTTCTTCTTCATTTTTGTTACATTTGTCAACATCCATTCTTTTTTAATTCACCTGACTTTAGTTGTGAAAAAAGGTCTTTTCATTGCAGTTTTGCCATACCATTATATTCCATAATATACCATTTGCACTATGCCCAAAAACACCTCTTGCCAGCATGAAAACCTTTAATTGAAAAATGGGTGTTTTGTGGAAATTCCATTTTCAGGTTAATTTTTCTGTGCAAGTTATATTTGTGCAATTTGAGAGTCAATGAGAAAAACAACTAGTGGTCTAGTATAAAAAAATTATGTATAAAAACAATGAGTTTGCATTCCCGCTGACCAGTGATATCACTATAGCTCACATTGAACTACCAGAGTCACATTACCAAAAAAGTACAGAGTTCTATCTGTAAGGGTCACCCTATGGAAAATAGGTCAAAGCAATGGAAAAAGAACCAGAAGTTTCATTGTCTGACACAAACAGCCTACATGTTATTTACCATGTTTATACTGTCTAGGCCAGTGAAGTAAAAAACTAGCCTGATGTAGGTAATAACCAGAACCAGACCATCTTAAGACAGCGACTATCTGGAATAAGTTTCCATATATTCACCATCACTCTTCTTACACTAATGACATGATCATTTATGAAATTGTAGCTGTATCATATAAAAATGTTGGAACAGCAGTTGATTCCAGTCCTAATTACCTCAAGACCCTGACATGTTGGACTCCATGTATTTGAAGGACGCACCAAAGGATTTGTGGGTCTAAGGTGTGAAATGTTCTATATGATATCAATTTAATGACATAGTATAGTATTTCTACCACCAAGAATATTTGTGAAAATGAAAAACTGTAGTTCAAAATATCTATTACCCAGTATCAAAATAGTGAACATGAAAAATAGAGACAGAGTCAAACGTTTCCTATGTTCTCACCGTCAGCATCACTTCAATCAAACATAGTGAGGAAAGTTAATATTTTCTTACCTGTTTCCAGAGGAACTTGTCTTCCTGGTTGATCTGCCAGGTGGTGACCACATGTATGATGGACAGCACTGCTCCACTTAGCACTGCCGCTCTCATCCTCACAGGCAGCAGTGTGTAGATGATATAGATGAAAAACACAGACCACCAGATGCCTTCTGAAGCGCTCCGCGGGGCTACCATGAGGACCCCAAACACCTGTACCGACACTAAGACACCAATCACCAGGTAACTGACCATCCACATGTAGTCCTGGTGGAAGCCGTTGCGGTTGCACACTACCATTAGAGCCATGAAGAGGGCCATCGCCACTGAAAGGGCTGACGAGTAGGCCACATGAGGGGGGGCGTGGACACAGTGGAAGGTCAGCATGATGCCACACACAATCACCAGGACCCCCATTAGCATTGTCAAGGAGCTCTGGTTCAGCCTAAAGAAGTAACGCTGGTAAAGGCGCTCCAGTTTACGAGACTGGAATTTTTTCGACTGGAACACTCGCACCACCCTGAGCCAGCAGTCCGCAGCAGTCACCACCCCTGCTGCACCATTGGGACCCTCATCACCCATGTCCCCACTTCCTCCGTTACATCCCCCTTTCCTGCCTTTTAATTCTCCATCCTCAAAACCCAAGTCGACCGATTTCAGCCCCACCCCTTCTCCGGGGGCCCCTCCTCTTTTGCCATAGTGGTCCTCTTGCCATCCGCAACGGACACCAAAGTTGCCACCACCTCCCACTGCCCCCGCCACCCCTCCGCGGTGGTGCTGATGGAGGGGGGCTCCAGAGGGGGGCTCCATAGCATCTGGGTCCCGCAGACAGCTCATGTAACGCGGGTTGCAGAGAGATGAGCCTCCCTTCCGTTTGGACTTCTTGCCATTGCGCTCCCCCCACGCAGTCTTGCGGTCATCCACTCTGGCGACTAGGAAACCACTGAACCAGGACATTCTGAGAGAGCACAGATAGGACAGTTTATTATAGGAACATGTCAAATTTAGATGGCTACATTTGGACTAAAACCTAGGGCAGACTGATGATCACATACAAACAACTATCAATAAAAAAACACAATATTCAGTGGAATAAAAGATGTGCTATTTAAACACCACAGAGCTGTCTCAAGCAACATCCCTGCTTTATCTACACATCACAAGCAATTCACTATGAAGACCTAAAAACAAAAAGAATATTTACACTGTTTCCTATGAAGATGGAACAAAATATACTTTCTACCTCACCATATGAAACCATGCACGTCATTCTTGATAGATAAAGTGTTACTGGAACTGTTTATGTAACCATTGCACTTGGTCAAAAGTGATTACCGATTGATATAAACAGAAATAATAAGAAGAATGTATCTAAAAACAAAATGCTTCCAACTTTATGGGCAATGATCTATTTAGATAATAAAACTTGTTTATACTCCCTCTGGTCCTGTTAAAAAAAATTCATGACAAATAGCACTGACATATTACTGAACTGTATTTTGTCATGTGATTTAACAGTCTACTAAAAGACATACTCTATAACTTTATAAGTTGACTGTCTCCATTGTTGCTAATATTTGGTACTGGCCCAGAAAAACTACATAGCTAACATAAACCATGCCATCTCTTTCGACTGTTCCTGTACCTGTTTGGGTTCTGGTACATGTCCCAGCCCTTTTTCTTCCAGTCGGTTCACTCATTTATCCCTCTGGTTGATATTTTGAAGAATTGAGGGGTATGTAGAGGCCACACTGCAGGACAGCAGTGTGGAAATGACTGGATCAGGTCAAAAGGTGCAGCGGCCACTTCAGAACGCTCCAGATGTTTATGCCAGAGCCAGTGATCAGAGACCAAGGTTAATGAGAAGACCAGTCTCTGCTGCCAGGCCTATCTCCAAGGTCTGCTGGGTCTGCTGGAAAACCACACAGTGCACTATCACAAACAAGATAAAGGATGGAGGAATATGTCTTCAGTGGTGCTGTTAATATGACAGTAGCTAGATCAAGTGAGGTGTCAGAACTGAAAATTTTAATAGGTTAATAATATTAACTGTTACTTTTTTCCCCCTTTTGTAATCCATCAGGAAATCACCTGGTACCATGTCATGTTTATCTAAATGAGTATAAACCACTTATTTTGGATTATCAGATACACTGGACAGTCATGGATGAACTTCCCCAGACATGGATAAAAAGGATGATGATGAGGAAGAAGCTAAAAATAGATTGCAGGTCTACGTTTTTTGGGATTGTTCAATACTTGTTCTATTTGACCCCTAGTGCAAACACCGACCCACTGGTGCAGCCATACAAAATTTGACAGCAATTTGGAGTCAGCTGGGCATTGGATAAAACAATTGCTGCTCCGAAGCTCTGTTAAATATCACAATCAATGATAGGAGATGAGTAATAAATACAGATAAATGCCACTGAACAAGAGGACACTGTCAAGACAAATATCAAGTCAGCTATGGAGTACATACAGCATGACAGGTCTAGAACTCTGAGCCCTGGAGCACTAAACCAAAAGCAGCTTAAATAACCACTAAAACATCCTGTTCATCCCTCTGAAAACTGCATCACATGTAAGAAAATAATGTATAGTCTTCCTGGGAAAAAAATTGAAATGTAAACATATCATAGGAATTCCAGGAAAACACAAAGTAGTGCAGAGGTAAATGCACTAGGTTCACTATTGTCCATTTTAACTCTGTTCAAGTGTGGCATTTCCCGAACATGTCCGCTGGATGCCCCAGTTTCTTTGACACAGCATATGTTAGTAGACTGGGGTACACATTTACACATAGAGAAATTAGTTTCAAAGCACTATAAAAACCTATCATTCTGTGTTTCATGTATGTGATAGGCCTATATACACTGTTTTGATTGATGATGGCTTTCATAAGTCAGTGTAGCCTGATGGTCAATATCCAAACAGATCCTAAATAACCCACTCTATGAATTTCCAAGTAGGCACACTTATGATATTTAATTGTACAAAACCTTGTTAGATTTATAGTATTTCTACCTCTTAATGTCCATAAAGCGTTGCATGACGTAATACTAATAGTTGAAGTCTAACATGTTCTTCTACCTTGTGATCTTAATGGGCCTCCAGACGCCCTAAGCTCCGCACAGTGCAGAGGGACACGCAAACGCAACACAGCCGCCGCCGCAGCTGCTGCAGCCGCCGCCGCCGCCTCCTCGACCGGCATTTTCACCGGAGAGGCATGCTGGGTTGTTGAAGCAAAAATAGCATTTCCTCGCTAGATATTGCCTACATGAGCTTTCTCTGGCACGCACCCGTCCAAGCCGTATCCCTCCTCTCTCGACAAGACTCAAGGAGAACACCCCCCTTCTCCTCCCCCTTCTCTTACACACACCTCTCCTCCCACCTTCACACCCTCCTCCTCCTCCTCCTCGGCTGCGTCCCTCACTCCCCTGCACAAGGTCGACCAGCTTGTACCCATTTGCAAACGTCGCTATGTTGCCAGTCGCTCAGTGTGTTTGCATGGTGCTTGGCTGTACACTCTGGTTTCCCCCACTAGCGCTAGAAGAGGGTGGGTAGAGGTGGTGTGTGTGTGTGTGTGGTAGTGTGTGTGTGTGTGGGGGGGTGACTGACTATTCCTAGGGGACATTTTCCACCGGACAGTCGGTACAGTTGAGTTCCAGCCACAAACAGCGCGCGCATGAAGTCATTCATTGTAGGATTGTTTCTCTTGGACATATCCGGGGCTGCGCATGCATCTATATATGTGAGGCTCAGTTGTCCAGATGATGATGATGATGATGATGATGATAGGCTACAGATGTGAAAATACTAGGTAAGGCAATTAGGACAAACCATACAGTCGTGGAACCTTTCAAACAACACGTCTATGTTTCTTGCGTCTTTACGTATCTCCTTATCGTGTGCGGGTGATATGTTTGCGCTCTAGTGTAAAATGCCATACACAGGCCGAGAGAGAGAGAGAGAGAGAGAGAGAGAGAGAGGGAGAGAGAGAGAGAGAGGGAGAGAGAGGGAGAGAGAGAGAGAGGGAGAGAGAGAGAGAGAGAGAGAGAGAGAGAGAGAGAGAGAGAGAGAGAGAGAGAGAGAGAGAGAGAGAGAGAGAGAGAGAGAGAGAGGGCCCGCATTCAAACAGCGTAGGCTTCTTGTTACATAACACCATGGCCTATGTGACAACCATAGCTGGGACCATGAAACCATTCCGCTGCGTCCAGTAGCGCGAGTTAAAACAAAAACACGCCACTGTCAGCGTTTTTTTTTTTCTTTGCAAAATGTCCTTCAGTGCAGCAAAAGCGGTGGCTCTCCGGATTAGTGTATTGACAAACATGCGTCTTTAGTAAATAAACAGATATAAACACCGTAATGCTACTGCTGCACATTCCTCAGCACCAGCCAGTGCATGGAAATATAGTACATTATTCTACCCTCCTCTCTTTATTTCTTTGTTATAAACCTAACGTGTGCGTAAAAAAAAAACAAAACGCGAACTACACTATTAGTATCCTATAACCTGAATTGTGATGTTAAGCCTAAAGTTGTGTTATTGTAAATAACTGCAGCTGATGTGGATTTGTTCTAAGCATCAGATGGACACTACAAGCGACTCCAGTATCTGTTTTGTATGTAGTCTATTGACACTCCTGGGGACTGTCAGCTGGGAAAAGCAACACAAACGCACTGTATCGCAGTTCATCCTTTGCCCACACAGATATGTTGTTATTGGCCGCCCGTGGAAAACATGGACTGACCGCGTATCCTCTCCTAGCTCCGGTGTGGGGCAGTGAAGGCCTTCCTTGAAGCAGCTGTCGCCAGATCTGTCATTCATTCCCAAACTAAGCACGGGCACAAAAGTGTCGGTGGTGGACATTGGTCACAGCAACAGCCTTTAGGAGGTCCGTGTGACAGGCAAACATATATAATATATGTGGGCCTGCGGTGTGCAGCAGCAGAGGCACAGACACACACACACACACACACACAAACACACACACACACACACATACATACACACGGACTCACCGTGATCATCTTCTGTCTCTTATTTGCCGACAGCACCGCAGCGCCCGATCCTTTCCGTGGTGGTGGTCGGTGGGAGCGGCCAGGGTGGAGGACCATGAAGCCTGTCCAAGGATGGTCCGGGGAAATTGGTCACCCTGTGGATCTCCTCCTGTCGTCTTCTTGCTCCACTCCCTTGCCTCTCCTCCCCCTGACCCTCTCGGCTCCAAGCACCACTGTCAAAGTGAGAAAAAAGCAGCCCAAAGCCACACTTCCGGTTAGTCTTTTCAGAATAAAAACATCAGATATACTATTGCAGGGGTCTTTAACTCATTTTTTTTTTTTTTTACAGGGACCACCATAAGAGGTGTTAAAAGTACTCACATTCTGTAGTTAAGTAGAAGTACAGTTCCTTATGTGAAAAAATACTATGGTAAAAGTAGAAGTGCTGATTAAACTTTTTTTTTAAAAAAAGTTGAAGTTAAAAAAAAAGTAAATGTTCTCAATTGTAATAAAGTACACAAGTAAAAAATAAAACTACACTTTTTCCATGAGTGCAATAATACTTATTTAACCAGAAACAATCTGAAAAGTATCAAAATGAAAAAGTAACTCATGAAAAATTAGTTACTGTGTTGAGATTGTGTTTGATCAGGCTACAGTACACAGTAAATTTTGCAGTGTTAAATCAACACTTAGAGAGTTTATTTAACTTCTTCTAGAGTGTATTTGGTCCCATTGTCTCCAAATTAACACTGCAAAATGTACAGTGAACTCAGTTTTGTGGGTATGGGCAGGAAATTTAGGAAAAATGGAAAAAAAAGAGTCACAATTGAGATAAAAAGTCATCATGAGATTTTTGTTTAAGTTATAAATATGAGAAAAGTGCATAATTTTAAGATTGAAGCTTAAAATAGTGAAATTAAAAGTCAAAGTTGTGAGATAAAGAGTCAAAATTGGTAAATAATAGTTATATAACTATAATATATAAAGTCTCTCTCCACCAATTTATTTTTTATAAAGTAACACATCTATTCTGAGAATGTAAAGAGTATAAAGTACAGATATTTATGCAAAAATGTAGGGAGTAAAAGTAAAAAGTTGCCATTAAAATAAATTCTCAAGTAAAGTACAGATACCTAAAATAATCTACTTAAGTACAGTAATGACGTACTTTAACTTAGTTACTTTCCACCTCTAATCACCATTCCCCCCAATTTGATCTGCAGTGGGCCGGACCAGTAAAATACTAATATAATAAAGGTAATAATTTTCTTACCTTTTTTCCACTCAGTGACGTCGTATATGGAAGAGATGGACAACCAATTTGACTTTAAACTGCTGGCCAGTATTTAATAAGAGGCCAAGTGCAACATGTTGTGTGTTTGTATATGACCTTATGTGGAAATGTCTACCTCCTCCACCTTGCAGTGCATTTTATTTTATTTTGCTGTATTTATTATTGTATTTATTGTCTCCTGAGTTTTTAAACAGTTGTCATGGAGTTTTATGCACTTTTATACATACAAGGCTAGTTATTTTACAGTTATGTACAGGTTTTTTGCTGCGTTTACACAGTAGCTGTATTTATGTTTGTCTTGTGTTCTTGCCTTATTTGATTTAATTCTGAGAACGACCACACAAACGTTTATGTGTCCTGCACAAATGGTAAATAAATATCTATTCTATTCTATTCTATTCTATTCTATTCTATTCTATTCTATTCTATTCTATACTGAGATCCATTATATAAATGATAGTCCACAGCATAGCATTACACTGACTTATCTCTATGTCTCTGGAGATGGGGGGGGGTGTCACTTGTTTTAGTTTTTTCTTTCCTTCCATGTCTGAATGTATGTTTGTAATGTTAATATAAAAACTAAAGCATAATGTACCAATCAGGAAATCGTAAACCTGTACCATGCAAGATTTCACAATAAAAATATCTGAAACCAAATCACATTTTTGTCCTTATTTCAGATGTTATTTGTCCTTATTTTAGAAAATACTTTCATCAGTTGTTGGGCAGCGTTTGTGGCTGCTACGTACAGGCGTACAGCTGTTAGCAGTGACAACGTGCATTGATTACGTGGTGTGAGTTTTTGTTCCGTGATGGATTTGTTATGCAAATAAATCATTCATTCAAACACATATTGTTTTGAGAAGACCCGTTTTAATTTGGTGACCCCGAGAAATCTGCCTGTTCTACTTTCAGTTTGATCAAAACAGGACCAGACCTCGACTCACAGGACATTGTTGGGGCTAAGTCACTGTGGGTGCACCAGAGTAAAGACGACTTCATGTGAAAAATAGTGAACTATCCCTTTAATTGGAGTAAGGTAATAATAAGTCATTTCTAAGTCCAAGTAAACATATTGACTTATAAAATGACCATCTTACCAAACAGCATGGTTTCCTCAGCTCTTATTTTGAAGTATGCGTCGGTTGTCTTGTGACATGAGGCTGTGTAACTTCAGCTGCTTTGACGCAGCTCTCCTCAGCCCAGGCTTTGCTTTCTCACTCCACTCTCTCATTCTTACTTTTAGAAATGCGGTACTCCCTCTAGAGGTGAAGCTGTGTCTGCAATGAACACAGGCCGCTCAACACCACCTCTGAACTCCAATACTCTATAAATCAGGGGTCTCAAATTCATTTTTTTCAAGGGTCATATTCAGTCAATTTCATCTCCAGTGGGCCGGACCAGTAAAATAATAACCTAAAAATAATGACAAATCCAAATATGTGTCACTGTTTTAGTGCTAAATAACATTAAATAATGAAAATGTTTAATTTTATAAGAGCTGAGGAAACCATTTCTAAACTATCCAAAAAGAAAGAGATGTGAATAACCTACAAAAACTGAAATTCCATAAGAAAAATAAGTGCAATCTTAACAGTATTCTGCCTGAACTTATCATTATTTCATGTGCATTATGGATCTGATCTACAAAGACACTAAACACTTTAGTAAAAGAGGCGGAAAATGGTTCAAATTGTGTTACATTTTCTTTTAATATTTCAGGTTGTTCATGTTTGTTCAGATTATACACATTTTACTGATACAAGATAGTTTGTAAATGTAAATATGAGGATGACATTTTTCAACTGATGTCTATTTTTTTCCTCATGTCAATTAGATTAAATTAAAAAAGATGACAGAAAAAAATCTAAATGTTGCCTCTGATTCCTCTATGATCTGTATTCTTGTCTTAAACGTTTCCATATTTCCATCTATTACTGTGTAAACAGGGTGTATCCATGCAATATTTAACTTGTTCATCACAGTT
This sequence comes from Siphamia tubifer, assembly GCA_020466265.1. Lineage (NCBI taxonomy): Eukaryota > Metazoa > Chordata > Actinopteri > Kurtiformes > Apogonidae > Siphamia > Siphamia tubifer. Next base: position 15,983,466 of record CM035789.1, read on the forward strand.
TGGTTTCCAAAAAATATGTTTGGATTTATTTTTGTATAAGTCAAACATGATAACTTTGGTGATATTTCATATAAGCAATAGTAAATTATTATCTGCGGAGAAGTCTGACATCCAGTTTATGAGACAATACGTCACAGAGAAAAATTTAATTTAATTCTAAGTTTATTTACTTCTTGAAAACTGATACCAGCCTATTTAGAGTGAGTAGCATTTAATGGCATTAACTAAATGAACTATAATCTTATTATTATCATTTAAGTGTAAGATGTGTGAGATGTCTTATTAAATAATAGATCACCTTGTTTAACACACACACAGAAAATAAAACAATAAAACAAGTGTTGCCAGTCACAATAAACCCTGCCTTCACACATATTTCAGCCATTATAAGTCATTTGTCCATTATAAGTAAATGGAAATATTTTTAAAATACAAATTTTGAACTTTGACCTACTTTTGACTCTTCCCAAAATGTAATGAACTCTATTTTGGGTTACTTGTAGTCTGTAAACTAACTTTAGTATGAATTCAATCAGTAGTATTGCTGCTACAGACCATTATAAGGAAAATGGGGAGGGAAAAAATATTTAAAAAGTTAATGAAAAATGTTAACATTAACCAACTTTTCCCAAAATGTAGTGAGATCTGTTCTGTGTCATTGTCAATGTATAAACTAAATCTAGTATGAATTAAGCCAATAGTTTTACTGTTACATACATTTAGAATTCTGCCCATTATAAGTAAATGGAGGGAAACAAAGTATTTTCTGGACATAAACCGCTTTTTTTCATATGTTTTGAACCATGAAGTTTATAATATTGCACATACATACTATACTATACTATACTATACTATACTATACTATACTATACTATACTATACTATACTATACTATACTATACTATACTATACTATACTATACTATACTATACTATTAGAATCAAAACTACTAAGAAAAATAAATGCAAAGAACAATACGCTACTTTTTCTTTAGTAGATAGAACACAGACGACAAATTATTAACTGTTAATTATTTTTCACATCCTCAGCCCTTCATCATGGAGACAGATGTGACGTAGCACTTCTGAGGTTGTTCAACTGTGACACAGAAGAAAACAACTTCATGGGTTTCAGCCAAAATAATTAAAGTGATTTGTGATTTAAAACACAGGAGAAATGAAGATAAATATGGTAAATAGTGGTTATTTTTTTCTTGGTTCTGTTCCATTTTAATTAACAAAGTTGCTGCCTTGTTAAACGGTTAGAAAAAAATGTGTTCAGGTTCATACATGTAACTACATTTACAGTTAAAAATCCTTCTGTACAGGCAGTAAATATCAGATTTTTCGACATAGATATTTGCGGACTTGTATTTTCTTTTTTTAATTATATTTTTAAAAATACAGTGGATGCGGCTTATATACAGGTGCGGCTTATAGTCCAGAAAAAAAATTATTAGTATTTTTTTCTATAGCACATTTCATGTACAGGACAATTCAAGGTGCTTTACATAAAACATATAAGAAAATTAAAATGATTAAGATCCATTAAAAGACAATTAAAATAAGAGACATAAAAACATTTAAAAACAAATGAGAATGTAAGTAAAAGCTCCAGTGAACAGTAATGTTTTCAGGGCTAATTAATACATTATTGTTGTTTTGTTTTTTTGTTTTACCTTAACCAACTTTTCCCAAATGTAATCTGATCATCTATTCTAGGTCACTGGGAATTTACAAATGACATTTGGTATGAATTCAACCAATGGTTTTGCTGCCAGAGTGTTAAACAGACAAACAAAACAAATCAAATACAACACCCCTTTGGTGTGTGTGTGTGTGTGTGTGTGGGGGGGGGGGGTATTATTACAACACTGTATTCAGTTTTCATTAAATTTTTATATAAAATACATACAATTGTTTACTTATGGAAGACCTTGGTGTTGTAGTAGGTTTTATGTAATTGTAATTGTAATAGAATGACATGCGGTCATAGAAACTGCAGAAGCAAAAACACTTCATAAATACAAACCTTTATGACATGAAAACAAGCTTTTACAAATATACAACTGAAAAATTAGACATATTTAGCTGTAACTGCCAAAGCATAAATACCAAACAACTATATGGCTGGATATTAATATTTGAATGTATTTATTTATGATAAAAAATCAAAGGTGGGAAGTAACTAAGTATAAGTACTTTGTTACTGTACTTAAGTAGATTTCTTTTTTAGGTATCTGGACTTTAATCAAGTATTTATTTTTCTGGAAACTTTTGACTTTTACTCCCTACATTTATTCATAAATATCTGTACTTTATACTCCTTACATTCTCAGAATAGATGTGTTACTTTTTCACACTAAACAGATGTGACAGTTCATAAAATAAGTCACTTCAGCTGAAAAATCAGTGGAGGAGAGAAATTATGACATTACATATTGTAATTCTAACTGTTACCTCATGATTCTGACTTTTTATCTTAAAAATATGCATTTCTTATCTCATATTTATTATGACTTATTATCTCACAATTTTGGCTTTTTATCTCATATTTCTGATTTTTTTTTTAAATCTCATAATGATGACTTTTTTTTTTCAATTTTGACTTCTTTTTTTTTCCCTAAATCTCCTGCCCATACCCACTAAACTGAGTACAGTGACCTGATCAATCACATTATCTACACAGTAATTCACTTTTAAAGGCTTCATTTTTGGGCACTTTTGAAACTTTGGTGATTTTGTCTGGTTAAATAAGTATTATTTCATCCATGGCAAAAAAAAAAAAAAAATCACTTTTACTTTTTATTTTTGTACTTTATTACAATTCAGAAGCTGTACTTTTTTTTACTTCAGTACTTATACCAAAGTATTTTGTCAAACAAGTAGCTGTACTTCTACTTAAGTACAGAATGTGAGTACTTGTACCACCTCTGATGAAAACAGACAAACTCATTATTTTGAATTATGTCTCCCATACTAGGACTGATATTAATACTTAATGCTTTTTTCTTAAAATAAGTAAAAGCTAAAATATATCACTGGGGAGCATCATCAAATGCTCTGTGTTTGTTTATTTAATTTTTCATTCTAAAAGTACGTTTGGGTTAAATGTGGGTTGATATAACCTTTTATGATCCATCAAAAACCAGGATCACCTCTGTGGTTGACATAAAGTCTAGAGCAAGGAAGTTGAGAAGCTTAAAAGGGTAAAGCAAATATGCTTGTGTGTACTCAGTACTCAGCTGACTATATCAGGGTTTTCCCTACCATTGTAACACTTGGCGTCTTTTCACCTAAGCCATATGAAAACAGAGTGTTCTCTATGTTTTAGTGTAGTTTATTATTGTACTGAGTTCAAATCCTACAGTAGCAATAATGTCTATGTGAACTTTTTTTTTTTTTTTTATGATTACTTCTACATACACACACAGACAACTTTACAACAGCACCTGCCTCATCACAGAAAATCTACAACCTGTGTATTTTATGGAAACTTTAAAACATCAATAAAATAATATGTAAGTAAACAATTATTAAACACCTGATCCTGACTGTATCCAAAACATGTCAGGGCCCCAGAAGGTTAGAGAAAGTATGTATGTCACTGCCTGCTTGTCTTTAACAATAGTACTGCTTTGTCCTACAGTAAACTAATACAGATTATTATACTGAAACCAGGGGGGGATGTACAGGGTCAGGACAAGCAGCTAAATCAGATGAGTGTGCATCGATCCTAAAAAAAACAAAGAAACAACAACAACAACAACAACACACAAACATGTTTTTCTACAAACTAGAATTTCAGTCGGAGACTTTGGACCAATCATGACCAGACTCTGTAGAACTGTGTGACACCTTATTATAATATATATAGATACAATGGTGAAGCTTAGTAAAACAATAACAGGATGAATGAACATGAATACATTATCAAATTAATGGTTGCTTTTACGCTTTTGTTATGGTATATTAGCCTCTAACCTCTGATGAACTAACCTCCCCCCTCGAATGAAGAGAGGAGGTTATGTTTCTGCCAGAGTTTGTCTGTCTGTCTGTCCGTCTGTCTGTCTGTCTGTCTGTTAGCAAGATAACTCAAAAACTTATGGACAGATTTTGATGAAATGTTCAGGATGTGTTGGGAGTGTCGCAAGAAAAAAAATGATTACATGTTGGTGGTGATCCCGAAGAGTTCCTGGATTCTGGATCACTTTGAAAATTATTGTCCAATTATCAGGGCCGGATTATAAGAGGTCTGGTTCCAGGGCTCGTAAACCGCCCATCTTTTTTATGCAGTCACTTTTACTGAGCTGTTTTTCAGTTAACCTAATTGGTCTTTCTTTTACAGCTTTTGTTTTGTAACAGTAATTTTCCCAGATGTGTGATGTGCCATCTCTACTTTTGTGACAACCTTTAATTTTTTTTTTCTTCTCTAAGCATGACTTTTACCAAGCAATTTATCTCTACTGTATTTATTGCAATAGTATCTCCTGTATTTTGCATTTTTTTAATTATGGACACATATTTAACAATTATTTATTTTGGTTCGGTAAATACAAATATCATTATATTTATCCATAAAAACCCAGTGCTACTTTTGTGGCAGTCCCCAAATGAATTTAACCTATTTTAACCTTTCTTTAGTGTTTTATTACAATTTTTTCTACTATTATGCTCTGTATTTTGCCTTTTGAAGTGAAAATTAGGTATTTTCCCATATTTAAAGAACTGATTTTGTAGATGATCATAAAAGTTCAGATTAAAGTTGAGGGCGATTATATACAAAATAGAAATAACTGAAGAAAAAGTAACTTTTTCAGCAAAATACAGCATTAACTGCATATAAACCAAGAGTCTCCATCTACTGTCATTAATCCAACTCCATAGGTTTTGCTGGTGAATCAATATTGTAGAAGATATTGTTTTTTCATGGTAACAACAGACCTTCTGAATGTCCAAATGGGTCATATCTGATGAATAAAACATATCCTTATCCGAAGCTATTTCATACAGTACTTGTCTGTATGTAGATAAATATGAGATATTTTTATGTTAAATGGAGGGAGGGGGTGATGTCTTCACATATCTCTCCTATTCTTACACTGAGTTTAATGATCCATCATTACTGTTTACATGTGAGTCCAAATGTTTTCCATCCTCATTTAATAACTGTATTTAACACCTAGTTGACACTTACGGTTTAGACTAATCTAACCCAACCTAACCTAGCCTAGTTTATAGTCTAACATAATCCAACCTAACCTCTAGTTTAGACTAGTCTAACCTAACCCAACCCAATTTATCACAACCTAGCCTAGTATAACCCAACTTAACTGAGTCTAACCTAAAAGAGTCTAAGCTAACCCAACCTATTCTAGTTTAGACTAGTCTAACCCAATCCAACCCAACCTATTCTAGTTTAGACTAGTCTAACCCAATCCAACCCAATCTATCACAATTTAACCTAGTCTAATTTAGATACATCTAACCCAAACTAACCTAACCTAACTAATTCTAACCTAACCTAAAAGACTCTAATCTAATTCAACCTAATCTATTCTAGTTTAGACTAGTCTAACCTAACCCAATTCAATCTATCACAACCTAACCTAGTCTAATTTAGATTAAGTCTAACACAACCTAACCTAAACTAAGCTAAAATAACCTAACCTTAAAGAGTCTAACATAACCTAACATAGTCTATCACAACCTGACCTAGTCTAACCCAAACCAACCTAACCTAACCTAAGAGTCTAGCCTAACCCAACCTATTCTAGTTTAGACTAGTCTAACTTAACCCAACCCAATCTATCGCAACCTAACCTAGTCTAATTTAGATTAGTCTAAACTAAACTAAGATAAGATAAGATAACCTAAAAGAGTCTAACATAACCCAACCCAACCTAATCTAACCCAACCTAACCTTATCTAATTTATCCTAACCTAACCTAGAAAAAAAAATGAAGAAAAAGTGACTTTTTCATCAAAATACAGCATTAACTGCATCTACACCAAGAGTCTCCATCTACTGTCATTGATCCAACTCCATATAGGTTTTGCTGGTGAATCAATGTTGTAGAAGATAAAAGTGTTTCCACGGTAACAGCAGACCCTCTCAATGTCCAAATGGGTCATATCTGATGAATAAAACATATCCTTTTCATCAGCTATTTCACACAGTAAAAATTAATAAATAAAAAAACATGTCTGTATATAGATAAATATTATAGATTTTTTTATATTAAATGGAGGGAGGGGGTGATGTCTCCACATATCCCTTTTATTCTTACACTGATTTTAATGATCCATTATTACTATTTCCAATCCAAATGTTTTCCATCTTAATTTAATAACCGTATTGATGACACCTACTGTTATTTTCTCCATGCATAAATCAGCTCAGTGTGGGAAAAAAAAAGAGCATCTCCATATTGCATTGTTCAGTCTTACACCCCCGGCTCACTCATACACTTAGTATGGGCCTATACGGTTTGTTCCACCGATGACGCTTCAGTCTTAACGGGTTATTTTAGCTCCAGTGTTTTTCCTGTGCACCCTTTTACATTTTCTTTTTTATTCTCTGGGACTGAAGTAACCTTTTTTTTTTTTCTCTCTCCTCCCTTCATGTGATCGGATATTTTTATCGTCTTGTTCTTTTCCTTTCCTGCATGCTGCTCCTACTGCTGCCTGGCTGTTTTTACTGCATATAGATGTATTTTGTATCCCTTGTTTCCTCCAGTAACCCATGTCTGTGTGCATCCAACCTCCCTACGATCTCAATAGATGGTGCAAGTCAAAATGTCCAAATCGCCCGTAGACCCTCTGTCTGTTGTGGAAACAGGTTCTCAATCGCACTATTTCCAGGTAAGTCCGTTCACTTTATCCACATTTCAGATACGCACGCATTAAATCTGACCCCCCCCCCCCCAAAAAAAGAAAAAAAAACGCAAAACGGAGACCTGTAGAAAGAAAAAAAAAGAAAAGAAAAGAAAAAAAAAAGACGGTCAGCTAATGCAATGCTACTTGTTGTTGGATTTAAGGCGTCGCGTTTTGACACCATTCTACTTATATTTATTTATTAATTTATTTTTTTGCACCGAAACTGCCCATTGATGTTTAATCGATCATGCTTCAATAATAATAATAATAATAATAATAATAATAATAATAATAATAATAATAATAATAATAATAATAATAATAATAATAATAATAATAATCTATTTCATTATTTATTTCAATGTATTTCCTGCTGCGGTTACTGTAGGAAAAAGCAGTACACACTTGTAACAGGATGAATCCTTCTTTTTCTGTTTGTTAGTGTTGAGGTGCAGAAGACTCTGGCTCACCTGTAGCCTTGAATCTACAGGGCCTGTCACCACTCACTGCAACATTAAGGCTCTCTTATTAATGGAGTGTGTTAAAGCAGGCCCCAGTAATACTGTTTTCTACATTACACGCACCTCTGTGTTCAGCTAGAGTAATTTGGACCTCAAGTACATTTGATATTGGCAACGGTACAGCTACTTGTATTTGCTGCTCTGGTGCACAGCATCTATGTTACACTCAGCCTCTTGTATTCATAAAAAGCCCTTGTCTGTCTATCTGTCTGTCAATGAAAATGATACAACTAAGAATGAAATGTATAAAAATTAACCATTCCTGTGTGGAATGATTGACTAATGAAGTGCAGAAATCAAACACATTCATACCCATTTATCTGTCTGTCTTCTTTTACCTATGTGTATGTGTGTGTGTGTGTGTGTGTGTGTGTGTTTCATGACAGCTGCCCAGGAAGTTGCCTAAAAGGAAAAGCCGCTTCAAACGTTCAGATGGCAGCACATCTTCTGACACCACATCCAGCTTCATCAAACGGCAGGTACAGTAAAAGCTTCTTCAAGCCCTTTCTTCACTTATCTCAGCTTCGATATGCATACATACAGTACATGCTATATTATGCTCTGACACATCACATTAACCAGGCTTATCAAACTGCTGCTTAATGGGATGGAAAAATGGCTGCCTTTATGAAAAATGCATGCCACTCCAAGGTGTAAACTGCTCTTTCATCAGGGCAGAGCCTTTTTGTGTTAATTCTTTTGGCATCTTGCAGCATATTTCTTTTAGATATATGAGCGGTGTGTTCTGACATCTCATTTAAACTCATGGATATTACAAAAATAATGTGTTATATTATTCACTTTCTCTCATGCTGGTGTCCAACACTTGTGTATCTTCACCCTCAGACAGACCTTTTCGACTGTGTTGCATTTATTATTTCATCCAGTAGAGTGCAGCACAATGCTTGAAAGTGAAAGTGTGTTCAGCCACAATCCCAACACAGCCCAGTTTTTTTAATTAATGTTTTCAGGTCAATCACGTGAGTAAGAATGAGGTGGAGATTTGGTGTTATTTAAGGTGATATCTGTGGCTGAACGTTTGGATGGTTTTCTTATTTTTGCTCAAACCATATGGCTGTTGTCTCTGGCTTGATGCACATACATAAATTAGGATTTATGTTAACATCCATGCACTGCACTAGACATAGTTTGGGGGAGGTTTTTTAGAGTCTGTGAAAAACAGAAGTTATTTTTATGGTTTGCAGTCAAGAGGTTTCACTGTGGCAACAGATGGATCATGTTGGTTTGTAGCAACTTCAAGATATTAAAGATATAGAACATTATACGTTTTCTACGTTTAGCTGATATTTCAGTAACAATGTGTATTCAGACCCTAATTTGTGTACATTTTAAAATGAAATGAACATATATGAATGGATGAATGTTATAATTTGGATATGGAAAAAAAAAAAAACCAATACAAACATCAACAAAAGCCTGAACAGCAGAACATTAAACAAAACAAAACAGATGAAAGAATGAAAATGTGTGCTTTGTACAGAAGGAAAACCTGCTGAAATTTAATCATTAAAAGTGCAAAAAAGTCATGTATATCTATAAAATATTAAAAAAGTTAAGTCAAAAGTTGTGTCATGAATAAATGTAGCTTTGTTTCAGTAATAATAACAATACCTTTGTCAATTGAAGTAACATTTCAATTAAAAATATATGTAAATGTAAACAAGTGTTTGCTGATTTAAATAACAAGGGCATAAATAAGGATTCCAGTAAGTCAGTTCATATCATTTACAATAAAAAAATAAAAAAAGTTTTTTTAACACCTGAAATCCAGACACCATGAAAAATACCTCTGTTATATCATCGCACCATTACCATGAGGGAATGTGGAGCGGCTGAGGGGCATTAGTGAGTGTGAGAGCAGAAAAAAAGGCTGAGCAGACATCTTCTTCAGAGGGGGACATTAGTTATCCTGATCGGGGGGCTTAATGACAATCTCCAGATTCCCTCAGAATATTGCACGCCTTAAAATATTCATTATGCTCATTTTGAATTTTGAAGGCCTCAGGCGCTGTGATGTGTGGGTTCATTGTTCACACCAACACCTTGAGCCTTTTACAGTCATTACCTTGTCTCTCGTAGCACAACAGGCGTCTTCACTATAGGTGATGTGACAAAGTGTAATTTTTTTTTTTTTTTTTTTTTTTGAGGATGGGGGGGGGTTATGCAGAAAGTGTACATTTCAAGAATAGAGCTGATAGTTTCTTGCTAGTGATAGGGGTGGGGTGTCTATCGAGGAGCAGTGGAGTATGACTCATTTCTGCAGCAGGATACAATAAGCAGTATGCTGCCATAAGTGTGGATGTATGTGTTATATGTAGGACATGAGGCTTTGAAAAAAAAAAAAAAAAAAAAAAAAGAAGAAGAAAAGCAGAGCCGAGAGAGATCTTATGGAGAGCATGAGTGCAAGAAGGAGCTTTGCCTGTATGCGTGTGCATGTCGGTGTTGAAATTTTCAGATATCAAAGCATGTGAAGGATGGTTAGAGATTTTACAGAAAGAGTGCGATGATCTGTGTTGTTTGTGTTTGGCTATTTGCTCGCTTGTGTGTATGTGTGTTGTGATGGGATAGGATGAGGTGGGGTAAGAATAGAAAAGAAGGTGTTGCCGGCGTCTGCTCCAGTGCAGGTCGTCCCTGGTGAGGGGATGGGACACAGTAGAGTCTGTCTGCATACAGCATGTAGTGTAGAGAGGGAGAGACCGGCAGCATCACCTTATTAACTGAGTAAGTAGAAACGACTACAAACACTGCCTGCTTCTTCTTCTTCTTTTTCTTGTGTGACTCCTCTCTTCCTGTACTCCCCTGTCACCTCCCTCTCACCCTCACCTTCTTTCTTCTCTTTGTTACATTCCCATCATATCCTTCCTCTTTCTGTTTTCCTTTGTCTTCCTCCCTCACCTCGCTTCCTCATACATAACCCCCCCTTCGGCAATGTTTCTCTTATTTTTCTTATCACTATCATCCTGTGTGCACTCTCTCTTTACCATTTTTACCATTTTCACTTCTCCCTTATGTCCATAAAACACACACACATACACACACACACACACACACAGCTCCTCACATGTGATTGATCAATATGACATACACCTGATTTTGACTTTGATATTGATATAAGTAGCGGGTGATTTATTGCGTTGTGTATCGTACAGCTTTGTGCGTGAATAACTTGCTGACACTGAGTTACGACTGTGCCGTTAATCGAACACTTTTTGAAATTGGATATTTGGCTACTGGATTTCCAGATTGCTGGAGCTTGCAGTTTTTTTTTGCTCACATACAGTGAGAGAGAGAGAGAGAGAGAGAGAGAGAGAGAGAGAGAGAGAGAGAGAGAAAAGAGAGATGTTTCAGCTTCTGAATAATATATTCCAGTGTTGTGCAGAATAACTTTCCTGCATATAAATCCAGACAAATTTAGTATCCAGTTAGCATTAGCTTGTCCTTATCGCTCAGTATACTATATTCTTTTGCATTTTTATTCTTTTTTTTCTGCATAAGATATAGAGTGAACCTATAACTATGTGAAATGTTGATTGCATTTTGAGTTGTTTTGGATGTTTCAATTGTGCAGTTATTTCATGCTTGCACTCATATAAAGTTGAAATTTGTTCAGAATTGATGCAAACTTAATGAACTTGTCTGCCTTTACTGTCATCACACTCACACCGTTGTCATCTTGAGTTTGCTCATTGTGATCTGAAGTGTTTTCGGATTAATTACTACAAGTTGTTGCATTGTTGAATAAGTAGCTTCATCAAGTAGGAGGATAATAATTAATGACCTAATTAATAAGGTTTCATTTAGACGTCCTGAATGCTGACAAGAGTCAACATGTGACTCGCTGGCCTCTGATTGGTTTTAATAAACCATCCAATGTGTTCCTAATTCATTCTTGTTGATGCTTGTGGGGGTGTTTTTGTAGTGTCCACAGTTGGTGTGAAAAGATTGTTTGAATCACCTATATTTTTAGCCAATATTAACATTTAGCAGTTTTTTGCTATTCTTTTTTTTTTGTTACTAGAACAGCACCACAATGTAAAACAAACTCCTGTAAATGGGTGACTTCTTCCTTAGATTAAAATAATGTGAAAACTTTATAGATAATATCAGTGCACAGCAAAAGACATGAGAAAACCTTAGGCTCAAACTGAACATGAACATCTCAAGCGTCTTTATCAGTACTTGACATATTCCAGGTAAAATAGATAGAAAAAAGAAATAAAACAGTCGATACAGTGTAACTTTTCCCTTCTTAAAAAATGGTTTCTTATATTTTATGATTTCTTAAAACATTTTAACTGCCTCCTATATATCAATTTGAGTGTTACTTCAGTAACAAATAGACCTTTGTGATATGACAGTATATTATGTGACAATACAAAAATGTGTTTTGTGTCACATTATCACTATTGTTAACTCTGTGTGGCAAATTACACTCTTTTAAGCAATATTCATCATTTGGACGCTTTTTATTTTTCTCCATTTCATACACATAAATGAAAATTCAGAGGACAGTAAACACAACAGAGTCATTCTAAACAGAAATGATTTGCTCAAAGTGAAATAAGAAAATAAAACCAAATATGATGAAGCTACATTTAGTTTTATGGGTGGATTTTGATGATATTTTCAGGGTATGGTGGTAATGGGGGAGATCAACAAATGATTAGATTTTGGTGGTGATCATGAAAGAGTAGGAAATATAGCAACATACATGCTGAAGAAGGTATTTATTTAGGGGAAAAAAGTGTTTTCTTACATCTGTACAGGTTGTTTGGTCTTGGAGAGTCCAAGCAAACACAATTCCATTTGATGTGTCCTTGTGATATACCAAATGACAATAAAGACTATTCTATTCTATTCTATTCTATTCTATTATATTCTATTCTATTCTGTGTAGATTATCAAAATATCAAACCCCCACCATTTTACATCTGCACATGCTTGTGCTCTGCTAGCTCCAGCTTCTCTCCTATATGTTTTTTGATTATAGCCTTTTTCATTACCATATAAAGGGTAACATACATTGATTATAATGCACAGAAAAGAAGACCAATCAGAATATTCATATTTTATCAGGTGGCTCAGATCTGATTCAATGCCTCCTTTCACTCTCATTTTTTTTGAGTGAACTTGCCAAACACATTTTGTTTGATTAGTCCTTTTCAACAACTTGTTCAGCAGAACCAATTCCCCCCTCCAAGTACTGATTCACAAAACCAATGCTGGATAATGTCTATGTGAGCTGAACTTACACATTTTAGTTGCAGTAAATAACATTAAAGTAAATAACTATACATCAGTGTAAACATGTTCCATGTCAGTGTTTAAGATGCCTCATTATGTATACGTATATTCTCAGGCTTCTATATGTTCAGTTCACTCAAGTCCAGCAGCGAACAGTCACATATGTGGATACAGGAGATATTTAATCACTCAGGGAAAAGATTAGATTCTTAAAAGTGACACTGATGATACAAACCGTGTAAATCATTCATGTTACTTCAGTTCCTGCATTTCAGTTGTATTTATATTTGTGAAAACTGGAGCATAATTGATTTTTTTGGGACATCATGGACAGTATCAAACCTTTAACATGGGTCATGTTCCTTCATATCCTTCTACACTGCACATAGTTTTCTTCGTAAAATACAATAATTTGAATATTTTTGTCACAAGGATTACATATAATTTTGTTTATGACTGAGTTATAGATTTTACCTTCAGGTTTCTGGCTACAACCAGAAAGGATCTTAACATGATTGACCCATAAAGACCTAAACATACACTTAGAAAATATAATCTAATATAATATATATATATATATATATATATATATATATATATATATATATATATATATATATATATATAAATATCTGTGCATCTATTAATCCTATCAATGCATGAAAATAATTGGTGTAAAATACAGTTTATCATCTTTCATGGGCCTCAGATATGACCAACTTGGACCTTCAGAGGCTCTGTAGTTACCATGGAAACACCGTCGTCTTCTACAACTTTGATTGACCAGTAAAACCCATGGAGTTTAATCAGTGATAGTGGATGGAGACACTTGTTTTTATGATAATGGATTGGATTTATATTGCGCTTTTTTGGCCACTCAAAGTGCTTCACATTAGTGAGCTATTATTCATCCACTCTCACATGCATCCTCTAGTGGTGGTAAACTACATACACAGCCACAGTTGCCCTGGGACAGACTGACACTGTGTTCCAAATCACGCACTTGTGCACTTCAGACGCTTCAGTTGAGGGTATAGTGCTGTTCCAATCGCAAGAATAGCAAACGGAGTGCGCCGTAAGTACCCGGATGGTGCACTTCCAACTGTCAAAATTCGAAGTGTGGAGCAATGGACACTTCTCGCACTCTCTGGACGCCATTTTTGCTACGTAACGGAAGAGGAGGGGCCACCACCAGTCAATGTAAAGTAATGCTGCTAAACATAACTGTACTACAGACAAAATGGGGTGCTAACGGGTCACAGATAATAAAATGCAAAGACCAAAACCGTTCATTACATACGTACCGGTGCAGTTTCAGCCAACAGCAGGGCATATCGTCGGCGACGACGCTGAGAGCGTAGTCTCCATGCCTTCTGGAGGAAAGGGCTTATAAAAAACAAAATGCCGGTGTCCATTTTTTTTTTTTTTTTTCAAAGCTGGTCGGTATTTTGGCGGGCGATGGAGATATTTTGACAGCGCGATCGTCATTTCCGGTAAGTGCAGACGAAGAGTGTTTCATTCGGAACTACATTGTTCGTTAAAAATTCGTACACTATCCATGTAGTGTCTAGTGTTCATAGTGTATGAAAGGAAGTGCACTACGGGGAGTGCGTGATTTGGAACACAGTGTGACAGTGGCATGGCAGCCATTTTGCGCCTACAGCCCCTCTGACCACAAATATTCATACACTGGTGTGAGTGACATTGGAAGCAAGGAGGGTGAAGTGTCTTGCCCAAGGACACGTCGGACCGACTAGGACAGAGGGGGATTTGAACCACCAACCCTTCAGTTACTGGACGATCCACTCTACCAACTGAACAAATAATTGTATGTTCAGTTGGTGATATATTTAACCAGAAATTCACTTTTAGTGCAATTTTGTTGTAACTCATGTGTAATGACAATAAAGTCTATTCTAAATCTATTCTGTAATAACCCTTAACTTTAATTTGAGCTTTCATGGTCATCAATCAGTAAATTACATGTCGGAAAATACATGATTTTTACTTAAGAATGCAATATACTGGGCATAATGGTGGTAAATTGCTTAAGAAAAGCTAAAAATAGAGGGGAAAAATTGTTTGGGGACTGTCACAAAAGTAGCACTGGGTCTTTATAGGTTAAGACTGAAGACGTCCTTTTGTCTCACGTCTTTCCTGAAAATGTTAGTTTATGTAGAGCAACTGAATACTGTCTTTGAAGGTGTAATATATCTGCTCTGAACAATCTATCTTAGAATGAACATAGAAAACCCCATATCTTCCGTCCCTAGACTGTTGGATCACAGCGCCTCTAGAGGACTCAACTAGCTGGATGACACACTTCTGAGCCGGCCCCTCCCGGTGGAGTTTAGGCCATCAGTGTTGCAGTGTGAAGAATAATCACAGAAGCAGAATAGGAAGGAACATAATTGAATTTAGCCCCCAGACAGGGACATTAGGCGTGAAAAACAAGACATCTCCAGACCAGACGATAAAGATGTAGTCACCGCGTTGCATTCTGCATTGCAGCTTGGCTCAGTGTGTGTTGGCTTACACTCGCTGGTATTTACAGTACACACACATGGTGGGTTGAAGGCTTTGACATGTAGCCAGGGCAGAGAGTGTGTGGTAGAGGTCTGCAGTTTGTTGTCCCAACGTTAATAATGAATGACAATCACAGCTCAGGCGGCTTTCTATGTTCTAACATCATTAAACAGCACTCTGACATAACGCCTCTCCCCTGCACCCACCACCAAATGTATTCCACGTCTTCATTTTATATCTGTTTAAGGGAAGACAAGGGAGCTGTTACAGTGAGAAAAATCCATGTCTTTATCAGGCTCTTGCGCCGTCCTCCTAATCAGCCAGGTATTCTATCCTCTTGGATAGAATACCTGTCTGTCTCATCCCAAATATGTCTCTGTCTCTGCTGGTCGTAGTCTTTTTCCTTCCTCCCACTGTGGTTCCTCTCTTTTCTTCTACCTGCGATGAGGATAGATATCTAGGTCTCACTCGGCTCCTTCATAGCATTTTATTATGTTCTAATCTCATCTTCCCCTTGAGATAGCCTTGCTTTATCTTGGTGTATAAATCGTTTTATACCTCTCTCTCATCCCTCCCATCATTCGTCAGTCATGCTCACCCTCCATCCTTGTAAACATCCCTCTCTTTTCAGTATATCTTGTCAACAAAATTCACCCCTTCTCCCTTCTCGTCCTCCTCCCCTCTCTTTCCGTTCCGTTCTCCTTCACCCTCCTTTTCTCTTTTGGTGAGGCGCTGACGGCTCTGGCACTGGTGCAGTGTTGCCTTGCAGAGCTTGTGAGTGCTAGAAATCCAATCTAGTTATCTAACATAGACACACACAAAAAAGAAACCAGTTGAGATGTTTGCTTCCCCTCTCTGGAGCTTGAGGTGGCATCAGATACAAATGTGTTTTGGGTTATGTATTTGTACGTATTCTGAAAATTCTTGTAAAGCTAGCAAAGAAGAAGGTGTTTTATTTATATACATATATATATATATATAATTAGTAGTTTTTTGTATTTTGAGCCTGAATTTTCTTTTGTTGAGCTATTGCTAATTGGTCCTCCTGAGAGTCCGTTTGTATATGTTGGCAAGATGGATGACCAGGACTAAGCCACTGCACTCTGGAGGACATCACTAGTCGTGAAAACTGTTTTACTTGCTATTTTGGTTTCACTGCATGATGATTAGTCTTTCACCACAGATACATGTGTCATAAATGCTGCTATTACTGTACCTGTGAGATGGTGATCACACCCTTTGCTTCTTTAGTGCTTTTCCTTTTTTCTTTAGCTTCTGTCTCTTCTTTTTCTTGCCTGACTTGGTTTTGTTTGCTGCAGTGGTCCTCTCCTCTGACAGATTCAGGACTGAGTTCCTTCAGAGAAGCCCAATAGGAACCAAATATAGGAGCTGATATACACACACTCACACTCACAGAATGCATCTAGAACACCACCTCATTTGTTCTTCTTCTCATGTTTTCTCAAAAACCAGCAGCTTGGTTATAGTTTGAATATCCCACTGATTTGTTTTAGCACACAGTTAAGGGTTTCGGTCAATTATGAAGTTCTCATTTAAAAGAGCAGCACCTACGGAGCTATTTTACTATTTTTACTCTGTGTAAAGGTCTCCTTGTTTGCTTTATCTGTCGCTTTCAGCATAATGTGGTACCCTTCATAGGGATGTGTCCTCACAATGAAATATGATAGCCAGCATATATTTTGCTAATGAGGAGATGTCCTTGGAGAATAAACAGGGAAATAAAGGATGTATATGTGCTGCACTGTGGGGGATGATGGAATGGATTGGGGCCAAGCAGTAGAGAAGAGGAAGCAGTTGCCTTCTTTGTGCTATATTTGGTGTAGCAGAAGATGGCTGGTGTGGGAGAGCAACGCATTGTTTTGAGCATACCCATGAATGTGCTCATGAATAGAGGCAGAGATTTGTATGCACACCTGCACAAACACCTCGCAAAACAGATGAAAGTGACGGAAATAGAAACAGAGGAGTGATTTAAACATTAAAACAAAAAGGTGCCATAGTAGTATAACAAGAAAGTTACTCATCATGGTGATGATTATTCATTTTAATGCCCAGTATATAATTCGTCCCACTCTGTCTTGACAGGGGTCGGCTGATTCGTACACCAGTAGACCGTCGGATTCAGACCTGTCAGCAGAGGAGGACCGCGAGGCGTATCGGCGTGAAGCCGAACGCCAGGCACAACTGCAGCTGGACAGATCTAAGGTGGGTCTGACAGTGACTCAATCTGTACACTGTAGATTCAGGAGTTTAGGAAGTGAGTTGTGAAGTCTGGACCACACATGTGTTTGATTACTGTTAGGGCTGCAAGATATTGACAAAACTTGTGATATAGGTGTACAACATTGCGATAATGATAGTATTGCATTATTTTCTGTTCACATAAACCAATTTAATCTACCAAGAAAAAATCTACCAATTGTTTTTTTATGCCGAATCAGTTATGTATAATTTAAGACAAAATACTGTACTACTATAATCAATTACACAATTTTGTCCAATAACATGGTGATGCTACAATTGCAGACCTTCAGACACAAACATCATCAAATATTTAGTCATTTTATTCACATATATTAGTGTGTAAATGACATGGATGTATTTCATAATCACAAAAGTACCACAGTTCCACCATTTACCTCAGACCTTTAATAACATAATATTCAATTGTTTGCCTGATTTAGTTAATACTGCATATAAAACTAAAATCTTTAAATATAAGTGCTCAACCCTTGGCCAAAGTTGTCCACTGACAATATTCCCATTAATATTAATGACCAAACTTGCATTCAGTAGCAGCAGTAGCATTACTTCAGTATTTTTGTCAGGAAAATAGTACGTTAGAGTGATAGAGAAAACCACTCTGGTACTCCATGGTGTTTTTAACACAAAGTTAATGAAAAATAAATTATTGCACGTCTGTGACATGACTATTGCCCTCTATGTTATCGCGATAACAATATTTTTTTGATATATTGTGCAACCTTACTTGCCGTTTTTACCCACATTAGCTGCAGCAGAAAAATTAAGCAAATGAAGCCTTAATTGTAATCTTAATTCTTATGCATGTTCTCCTACAGTCCAAACCTGTAGCATTTGCAGTAAAGACAAATGTGAGTTACTGTGGAGCTCTGGACGAGGACTGTCCTGTCCAAGGAGCTGCAGTCAATTTTGATGCCAAAGACTTTCTGCACATTAAAGAAGTGAGTGATGATGTGTTGTTAATGATGCCAAACCTCCTCCTATCCATTTAAACAAGGCAGATTTATGTGAAGTACTGTACTGCTGTCATGCTGAACTTAACAGAAATACAATAATGACTGGTGGATCGGTCGGCTAGTAAAGGAGGGAGCGGACATCACCTTCATCCCCAGCCCTTTACGACTGGAGGCCATGAGGCTCAAACAGGAACAGAAGCAGAGGTCAGTTCATTCATTTGAACACTAATATTTTACCTTCAAACACATTAGTTTCTTTTGCATTCATATCTGTATTGTTAGTTACAAGTTTGGGGTGCTATTGTTGCAGAAAAACAGGGGGTAACTCCTCTAGTTTAGGCGACATGGTGACTGGTAGTTGGAGGACCACACCGCCATCTGCAGGTGAATGTAAGTACTACAGATGTGTCCTCTGTTGTGGAACAGCAGTCAGCTCTGTCCTCTGCTGTCATCTTTATTTTCTTCATTTGTCATTGAATGCATTTCTCCCTTATTTTCACAAGCTAAACAGAAGCAAAAACAGGTAGGTCAGCCTGAAACTGCATTTTACACACTTTACTTTTTACATTTGGCAGCAAGGCACCTTTTAGCTTATTTTTGTAACTTTTTTTTTTTTTTTTTTTAGCTTTTCTGACCAAATATACCCAACCCCCATCGTTCCTTACCTCTGCTCTGTTTGTTCTTCATCCTTCTCCCTTCAACCTCCCCCTATTTCTGGCAGGAACATGTCCCTCCCTATGATGTGGTGCCCTCCATGAGGCCGGTGGTTCTCGTGGGACCTTCGCTGAAGGGCTATGAGGTGAGCGTTTCACCTACAGGATGCAGAAAACTGCTTCTGTGGAATGCACTCGATTCTCTGCTTCTTCACTGCTGCATTTGTCATTGGCAAACCATCCATATTCATCTGGATATTGCACTAAATAAACATTTATTTCCATCATTTAATCATGAGTAGTTCAAATCTGTTAATGCAAAAATATGTATTTTCTTTTAATCATCCCACCCAGGTGACAGATATGATGCAGAAAGCTCTATTTGACTTCCTCAAACACAGATTTGAAGGAAGGTCAGTAAAATGGACAGATTATAGACAAACTTTGTTGTTCTAAACCACGTTCAAATAAACATTCATACATTCCAGTGCCTTTGTTTTTGACTGTTTGCAGAATCTCAATCACCCGTGTAACTGCCGACCTGTCTTTAGCCAAGAGATCTGTCCTAAACAAAAGACCCATTATGGAAAGATCCAACACTCGCTCCAGTTTAGGTAAAAAAAAATGTCAACGTGAACCATCCCATCTGTCTTAATTTTAGTCTGAATGAATAAAGTAAAGTTGCATGTTTCCTGTCTGTGCAGCGGAGGTTCAAAGTGAAATCGAGAGGATATTTGAGCTCGCCAAAACCCTGCAGTTGGTGATTCTAGACGCGGACACCATCAACCACCCTGCACAGCTCGCCAAAACCTCCCTTGCGCCCATCGTCGTCTATGTCAAAGTTTCCTCACCAAAGGTACAACATGTAAACAATGAATGAATGATATACTCATCTGTCAGGCTGCGTCTTGACCTTTTCCTCCATTTTTAACTCAGGTGCTCCAGAGGCTTATCAAATCCAGGGGGAAGTCTCAGAGCAAGCACCTGAATGTGCAGATGATGGCTGCAGATAAACTCTCTCAGTGCCCCCCTGTGAGTGTTGAATGATGATTTTTATTTTCTTCTTTTTTTTGCCACTGCTTTGTTAAACCTGCAGATACTCAGAGTGACATTAAATGTTAATAACAGCATTACAAACCAAATACAGTGGTACCTCTACTTACAAAATGAATTCGTTCCAGAAGTGTTTTCGTACTGTGAATTTTTAATAGAGTCGCACTTTACATGTAAAAGGCCTAATTTGTTCCAATACTACCCCTCAAACCCTTTAAAAATTAAAAAAAAAAAGACAGATTTTGTATTAAATATGTGTTAAAAGAAAATGTAGATTTAGATTTTAGCCCGTCCAGGCTAATGGCGGTCTCCGGGACGGGGTGTTTCAAGATAACTCTAAAACTTATGGACAGATTTTGATAAAATTGCGGTAAATGGGGAATAATAATAATAATAATAATAATAATAATCTTTATTTGTATAGCACCTTTCATACAAACACTGTAGCGCAAAGTGCTTCACATTGATTAAGATTTAAAGTACAATTTTAAGACAGAGTGAAATAAAAAATACATTATAATTCGATTGCACAAAATTATAAAATTATAGAAGTACAACATAAACTGATTCAATAAATAAGAAATAAAATGACAAGTAAAGTACAAGATAAACTGATCATACATGCACTATAAAAATTTCAATAAATAAGAATAAAATTACAAGAGTAAACTGATTATACAAACATTATACAATTTAAATAGAGTAAATCAGAAATACATTCAAATTTGATAACGCAATATAAAGAGTATAAAGAATGTAAAGAACAGGGTCACAGAATTGTGACTCCATTCTTTATCTTCCTTCAAAGACTAATGAAAATAAAAATGATTTTAATTTAGTTTTAAATATACTCAGTGAACTGGCTTCCCTGATGTCTTTTGGAATTGTGTTCTATAACTTTTACATTTCAAAGTGGTCCAGAATCCTAGTTTACTAATGTTTCTCCTCTGCCGTTACTTTCTTGTACATAAAAAAGTGCTTAATTTTTCTTCTGCTCAAAACAAATAAATAAATGAATAAACACTAAACAAAAAAACTTACTGTTTAGCAGTTATAGCTCAGCTCTCTATTGACTTTTGAAATGTCCTTTAGCTGAAAGTAAAGTGTCATTGTTCTCTTTTAGGATATGTTTGATGTCATTTTGGATGAAAACCAGCTTGAAGATGCTTGTGAGCATTTGGCTGAATATCTGGAAGTGTACTGGCGAGCCACTCACCTCCCAGGCACCACCCCTCTTAACCCCTTATTGGAGCAAAGTCTGATGACCCCACCTTCTGCCATTTCTAGCCTACAGGTGAGGCCGTCCTTATCTCTCTATAATAGTGGGGCAGATTAATCTAAATATTTGGAAGAATCGTGACAGAAATGATTAAAGCACCAAACTTGGTAGACATAAATGTTAGGACATACTGCATAATTTCAGAAGGGGTGCCAAAAAATTCAAACATCTGGTCACATGGTTTTATCTCAAAATATGGTGTTTTGGGTAAAATATTGCTTTTTACAATTTTATTTTTGTAAATATATCGTCCACTGGAGAAAAATTTTAAACTTGGAAATGATACCAATGAACGATAGCACGACTTGTGAAAATTTTTTGCAAAAATTGGGAAAGTTGATGAAATGTGTGTGCTGAGATAAAACATCAAAATTATGAAATAAAAAGTCTCAATTATTAGATAAAAAGTCCAAATTATGAGATAAAAAGTCAAAATTCTTCGATAAAAAGTCCAAATTATTAGATAAAGTCAAAATTGTTAAAAAAAAAAAAAAAGTCAAAATCATGATATAAAAAGTCAAAATTATTAACAAATTACTATAGGGGTGAAAAATATTGTATGTGATAGTGAAGTTTAAAAAAAATCTCCTGTGGACAATATGTTTTCTAAAAATAAAATTCTAAAAAACTATATTTTACCCAAAAAAGCATATTTTGAGATAAAACCATGTGAGCAGATGGTTGAATTTTTGGGCACCCCTTCTGAAATGATGTCCTAAAGTTCATTCCTACCAAGTTTGGTGCTTTAATCATTTCTGTCACAATCAAAAGAATAACCTCCTCAGCTATAAAACTCATAATACATGTACATTTAATACTTCTTAACAGCGTTTAGATTTGACATGTTCTATGTTGTCACTGTCTTTACCAGCTCTTCCCATCTTAGATTCTCACTCCTGTGTTTTTATTTAATTGTCTCCAGTTGTCTGTGTGTCCTCTCACTCATCCATGCTTGACATTTTTGCAGTTTTCTGAAACACAGGAATTAATTGAATGATCGCTTACAAAATGGGGTGAGTAGTAGGGTTTTTTTGCACTCTCATGCCCCACTTACACTCCCCTCCTCACTTACACCTGAACACAACATGGAAGCTGAGACGGCATTTTGAGACAAATGCCGAACTGCACTTCTTCATAAATATCTACACACGACTGACATGGTTTTTTTTTGTTTGTTTGTTTGTTTGTTTTTTGCTTTTTTCATATATTGCATTCTGCATTTTTTTTCCCCCTTACGTTGATGGTCTCAGGTGGATCGACAAGCTTTTTGGGGAGCAAAGTTCACAAAGTATTTTGATTGTAATTTAATACTATCATTTAGCAGATAATACAACTACAGTCATTGGCATTAAATGTCAAATAAAATGTTTATATTGGCCTGTATTTGCAGTCAGTGTTAAACCTCTCCAGTGCTTTGTGAATATCTCCTCTGCTCAGTTGCATTTGATGCTGTCTTGAATGACAATGCTGATTAAATGCATTTGATCAGTGCTTTAACAGTTTGTTAACTAAATGCTGAACACTGTGCTGAGACCATAACCTGAGTTAACCTTTTATATCCAAGAGTAAACCTGTGACCATCCATTCAACTCTGTCACTGCCATTTATTTTGTCTATAATAGTGTCTATAATATTAAACTGCACACACAGACTTAGATAAAACACTGTGAGCACTGGAGTTGATATTGTTGCTGAGATAATGCTATGTCTTTTATCAAATAGTAAGACTATAAGACTTGTAGATCTACTATATAAATATAGAGTATTTGGCCTCCATTAATTAGGTTTGTTGGTTTAGTAAAGTCCTAATAACCACACATATTCATTTTTCAGCCTCTCTATTATTATTATGAAGTATGTACAGCAGTAAAAACTAAAGTATAAAAAAAAGTGATAGTATTTAGTGTGCACGGCATGATATTTTATACTTGTTTGTCTTATACTAGGTTTTATTCGACACATGTTTAATGTTTCTAAGGGTGACATGGAGTCAGGGGTCATACAAAGTACTATTTTTTAACCTTTCTCACCAATTTTTGGTACAGTTTTTGTTTTGTTTTGAAGGCTGTGCTCACATTCCCTATATTTTTTGATTGTGTCTGAAGAAAAGAAAATGAGATAAATATGTATGTTGATTTTTGCCCTGCAAAAACAACACATTTAAATATGCCTAAGACATCTGTACAGTGCTGCACATAAACCACTGTATATATGTTCATATATTTTGACAATCATTTTTGTCATTTATTTCTTCCAGTTCACCTCATTAAAGTATGACATTTAGTTCATTTTTTTATCTCTGAAGCACATCATGTAAAGAGAAAAAAAAATTTGATCAGTGTAATGTACCAATAACTAGAAACTCAAACTCAATATGACCGAATAGTATCAAGTAGTTTGTTTTATTTACATCAATGTCTTGCTTCCTTTTCCTTAATTACATTGTCAAATTATCAAATGCTGATCGTCAAGGTGCATTTATTAAATTTGATAAATGCTGCATATTGACATTCAAAGTGGTATGTTGTTGCAGTGTTTTCAGTTCCTGTAGCTGTTTTGAGAAGTGAATTCCTCTGTGTCGTGTCCTGTTTGCTGTTTGTGAAAACTATTTGTGACAGAAAAGCCATCTGTCTGTGCTGGCAGAAAAAAGTCGCCAAAAAAATTATTTGCTACTTTGAGATGTTGTCCTGGTTTTGGGAAAAGCGCTTTCTTTTGACTTTCTTTTTTTTCCTCTTGATCACCTCTTGAACCACCAGAACCAGAACAAGAACCAACCACAGCCTCGTGAGGCGGTGGACTTGGAGGGTGATGAAGAGGAGGAGGAGGAAGAGGTGGGTGAAGAGGCCCACTCTCCATTGGAGCAGGACAGTCTCATGCCGTCTGACGAGGCCAGCGACTCCCTGTCTCGCGGTCAGAGGGGGGGTCCGTGTCATCGGGGGGATGAGCAAGATGAAGAGGAGGAAGAGGAGGAGGATGAGTATGCCTCTCCCTGCCATGCTCGCACATACAGGGACAGGTACCCCCCCCACCGTGGGCACACAGGCAGCGCCCACAGTGCGAACGGGCACGACTCACAGGACAGGCTGCTCCAACGTGAAGCTCAGCAAGGTC
Source organism: Siphamia tubifer (assembly GCA_020466265.1). Taxonomy (NCBI): domain Eukaryota; kingdom Metazoa; phylum Chordata; class Actinopteri; order Kurtiformes; family Apogonidae; genus Siphamia; species Siphamia tubifer. The sequence continues at coordinate 16,007,991 of CM035789.1, forward strand.
ACAACCAGAGGAACAACCGCCAGCGCAGTCGCCCCTGGCCCCGAGACACCTACTGACCACCAAGGCCCCCCACCCAACCCAACCTCCAGCACCAAGACCCTCTGAACCCTCCGACTGTAGTATGTTCCCAAACATGAGGTTCTTAGATTAAATAGCTGTCCTCCAATCAGCCCAAATCTAAAACTCTAATCAGAAACAAAGAGAAGCTGATGCCCAGTTTACAAACTGTAGGTTTACTTTTAAAGAAAAAAGCAAAAAGAATAAATCTACCAAACTCCCAGTCTTACTTTATCTAAATTGAGGGAATGTAACGACCTCTCTCGGGTCAAGTCATTCAGATTGCGTCAAAGTCAACAGGGCTACTCAACTCTGCAATGGAAAGGTTTCAGGCTCCCAGCTATACGCAAACACAAACTTTAGCTGCTTTGCCGAAGGTTTCTCTATTGTAGGATGTCTCATATACTGGCCTTAAAATTCCTAAGACTTTTATCTTTACTATTGCATGTATGAATATGATTATTTTAAGACAATTTGCACATTAACGTCAGAACAGGAACTGAATGATCTTTACAGATAAACTAATGTAGGAATGTCTACTGTTGAATCCATTTATGGGAAATAGTAAATGCATTGACAATGTATATAATGAATGGGCACCTGGTTTTGTTTCATTGCTACTTAATTTGTTTGACCAGTTTTGTTAATATGGACTTGTTTGTTGAGTCAGAGAAATGTTGCCATTTACAGAATGTCATCAGTCTTTTTACTCTGAAGATGGAGGTGAATGGCATTGTGGGAGTCTCACTGTTTCTCAGTATGTGTCTCCTAATGGTCACAGTGTAAGCAGGCGGTATGAAGCTGCAGTACAGTGTCAGTGTCACCTTTGTTCTGGGCATCACTTGTCTTTGCTGTTGCACAATCACTTTTAACACCTCTAAAAATCTAAAAATGGGCACACAGAATGTAAACACAACTAAGAAGGGAATGTTTTGATGAACAAAGTATTTGCCAAACTGCTTGTTTACATCGAGTCATTTACATATATCAAGCACACGCAGCACTGCTGCGGCTCCTCTTTGAATCCAGGCTTCAGAGAATGTAAGCTTGCATGCCTTTGCACCTCCAGCACCTCCTGGTGTCTCCAACCCAACCGATCGCCCTGTAATTCGATTGTAGCACGTTACTGATTGTAGCATTCACAGTTTTTACACATATCTCACCCACTATGCGTCGGTTTGTTAAACTTTTACGTTAACGTACTGCAGTTTTCCAGTTTAGCACTGATTAGGTTTTACCCAGGCAGATCCTCAGGTGTCCCTGCGAGGGAGAGTCCCCCCCGTCACTTACCCATCATGCTCCACTCTTCCACCCATGAAACGAATGTGTGGTGCATCCCTCTGTCGTGCTCCTAAAGGACTCACAGCTGTAGCACCTGTGACATGACGTCATTCTGTTCCTGCACCATTAGTTCATGAGCCGATGGTGAGTTGGACGCGATGCTGACAAGAAGCGAACTGCTTGTCTCCATACAGGGTTGAAAACAGCCAGCTTTAGGAATCACTGGTTTACTGCTTCCATGTCTCACAGGTATCTATCTAGTGTTCAGTATATTTTGAAGAGAAAAAAAATCAGCATGTTTGAAAAAAAAAGAGAAAAAAAAAGACAAAAAACCTATGCAAGTGTTGCATGAAACCTGATTGTTTCTTTTTACAGTTAAGTATTTTAGTAATGCATTGATCCTGATTCTCCTTGTTGTCTTGTAGTGATAGTCTTGTCTTTGGGGCTATTCACTCTGTGAAATGCAGCAGATCACCCCACAACTAACAATACTATTACTAAAAAACAGAATGCATTGATTTATCAACAAAGCGTAACATCGAGGAGCTTTTTCCTCAGTATTGGGCGGATAGATGGAAGGATGGATGGACGCACTTTTAAAATCGCTCACTGAAAATTGTCCCCGTCCCAGATGAGGCACACAGTTTCTTTCATTTATTTAAAAAAAAAAAAAAAAGATTGAGTGGATTATTAAAGCCCTGCATGTGTTAGTTCACCAATTAGCTATTTTCACCATATTTTGGCAGAGTATGTTTTTCAAAGCGGACCAATTTAGCAACTGATAAAGCAGTTGAAGTTTTTCAATTTATGAAGCACAATTTTTACAAGGGTTATAATTTAGTTTCCTCTGTCTTATTCTGTATGCAATACTAAGCCTAACATTGAAAAACTTTAAACGCCTTAGACCATCTGGACTTCCTTTTTGTGTGAGTTAGAAAAAAAAAAAATTGCACTACTTTTTGTTTTGGGATGGTTGCTTTGTAATGCAATAACTGCACTAAATATAACCATGTATCCACCAGACTACCACAGCGTGCTAGCGTGACCCAACACGCCTCTTCCCTCTATTTATCAAAAAAGAGACAGCAAATGTGTAAAAAGTGAGACATTTCCTGCCTGATGCTGTATAGAATGCTTTCTATTTGAAAATAGATTTACAATGCTAAGTAAAATATGACTTCGACAAAATAAATATGACATTTTATGTATTTTTAATTGTTTGGCTCCTTTTTTGTGTTTCTCTCTAATGTACTGAAAGGAAATCTACTTTTAAGCAGCATTTCTTTACTAAAAGTCTTGGATTATTTTCTTCTGTGTGGCTGAAATACTTTTCATTTTACATAAAGATAGTCTTTCACACTCCTTTTATTTAAAGTGATGAGACGTCACTCGTTCACATCATTTCAGAGTGATGCACAGTAATTTACAGCATTTTCCCACATGAAAGACCAAACCAAAGTTTCTATTTTTGTTCCATTTTATAGATTAACGTTTAAAGAACTAGAACTATTTTTGTAGCAACTTGCAAATGACTTTTGGCTTATATTTAACCTTTACAAATTGATTTACCAGCATTTATTATCATACATTTCATATTCCTATATTTGAAATACTGATGTATAAATGCTCAGGGAAAACTAAAGCAAAATATATCAATATCTCCATGAGGTTTACTGGCGAGTCATTGTTGTAGAAGATGGCAGTGTTTCCACGTTGACTACAGAGACACCAAATACAATACACCTGACATCACTGAAAATCTACTTGTAGGATCAGTGGCTTAAGAGTTATTAAATATTTTAGGTCAGCAGATGCTTTTTATTGCATGTCAGTTAGTTTTGTAGTCACTGCTATTCAGAGTAGACTAATGTCAAGACATGTTGGTCCATTACTGTCAGTATGAAATGTACACAAACTAACAAAAACTTTATGTTTGGCTCAGACTTTTGTTTCGGTCTTTGAGGTGAAAATGCCCTGAGTCACAATATATTTTTTTAAAATTAAAACTAATGGCTTTAATTTTTTTTAACTGGTCTCTTAACAGGCAAAAAAAAGATTCATGTTAAAGTAGAAAAAAACAAAACAATCCACACTCCCATCATGACTGGTTTTCATCACAACTAAAAATTATGACTTGATTATTTTTACAGTGCAGATTATTTTTACTGTTTGTTACAAAAACTTAAATTTACCACGTTTACATCTATTTCAACTGTAAAAACATAGTGAGATTCATTCAGGAGAAGTGTGTTTGATGCTTAACATCCCAACACTGGTGATATTCTTGTACCCGTCAGGAAGGTGTGTGTGGGGGGGGGGGGAGTGGGGGGGGGGGGGTACCACCACACAGCCGGATAGTACAGGAAACAACTGGATAAAATATGCAACAAGAACCTCAACGTGGAATAGGGTCGATAACGGCAGATGATGTTATAACAGTTGGTGTGTGTCGAATTGTCCGGTTTGTAGAGAATCAGTCTGGATGAATCAAGCAAAGATGGTCTCCTCACGTCTCTTCTTGGTTAGGATGGTGCCAGGTTTGTGCTGAGCATCTGGGTGGTTGGCCAGCTCTGGAGGGCACGTGGAGACCGGGCTCTCCAGGATGGCCTGCTTCAAATCGTAAAACACCGCAGAGTCCTCTTTGGTGAGGAAGGTCATGGCCACACCGCTCTTACCCGCACGACCAGTACGGCCGATACGATGGATGTAGTCTGAGGGAAGACGATTAGGACAGTTAGCATGGAAAATAAAAGTACATCTAAATATAGAGTTCACATTACATTGAAAAGACAAATCTGTCACACTTTCTATTAGAGTTCAGGAATAATTATGGACATTTCTTAGGTATCCATTTATAGTATTTCTTCAATACTACCTTGAAACGAAAGCCAGTCCTTTAAGACATAAGACGATGAATTAGAACATTATAACGTGGTAATAATCACCAGTTATCACTTCTAAGAAATGTAGAGATATTAAGACTGAAAGTAGCTTATGATACTATAAAAACATAAACCTATGTTGTCTGGTTACTGTAGGTCTAAATATGCTGCATTCCCCTTGCCTTCATCCATGCGTAGCTGCGTAGCTCTTCTTCAATGACCCGAGGAAGGATAAAGTGGATTCATATACAGTAATGAATGAATGTTAGATTCCAATATCTTTTTTTTTTTAAAGAAATAAAAAGAAAATTACAATATAGTCTATATTATTGTACAAATCTTCTGTTTAATTTCCAATTTCTACACTCAAAAAAAATACACATATTTACTGAAGCTGTTATATACATATTTTCTCAAGCCGTTTGTTAAAATTATGTCAGTATTCATTTAGGGATGCACAGATTGCAAGACTCTTGGCCATTACATACTTTTTGCTTCATGATTTTGTTTTTGGACATCATCCTTTATCTAAGTACTCATCATTCTAAATGTAAAAATAGTTTGAAAGAATACCATTTCCAATATAAATTCATCAGAAAATCTTAATTTAAAATGAGAAATTAATATCTGCCCTTGCCATTAATGAAGACACACTTATATTGATAAAAGGAAAAATCAGCAGATAATGATATCTGTATAAATGCATCTGTGATAAAATAATAAAATAAATTAAAAAGTATTGACATTTTGTGTCACACATTTTATGACATTCAATATTGCAGTGATTATTACCAAAAATATTACAAAATACTTATGCTGTACTATTGTAAATCTGGTTAGTTATTATTATTATTATTATTATTATTATTATTATTATTGTGTTTTTTGGCCCCTTATCACCCTGCAGTAAAATAGTGCCATGATATATTTATTTCTAATACAAGACCTAGCTTAACATTTATGCAACACTGCTCAATTACTACATCTTTATTGTCAAAACAATTACTCCATATTATTACTGAGCTTTAACGTATTGTGCTACTGAAAATAAATTATGTCATACAATTTATACACATATTCTTAACTTCAACAGTGATTAGAGCTAAAACTGTTAGTCTTACCTTCAATGTTCTTGGCCATGTCGTAGTTAATGACCATGGAAACGTCCTGGATATCGATACCTCGACCAGCAACGTCTGTGGCCACCAGGATGTCTTTGGCTCCAGCTTTGAGGTTGGACAAAGCAAACTCTCTCTGCTCCTGGCCTTTGCCACCGTGCAATGTGCAGGCATTGTACTGTATGAAGAAATAAGGGACAGATGAGGAGGTGAAATGATGCCTCAGCATTTCACAAACAGGTATTCAGCAGAGTTAGGAGCAGAGTCACTTACCCCCATCTTTTCCAGGGACTTGGCCAGAACATCGCAACCCTTCTTCTGGTTGACGAAGATGATGATGGGAGGTTCGAAACCATGTGCCAACACCTCCAGAAGCTTCTTCCTGCACCACAAACCATCAACCACCACTCAGTTAACAGTGACACTTAGAAATAAATGGATGTTTTGGTCTGGATATTGATGTCCACCTCACCTTTTCTCTCCCTCCGACATAAGCAGGACTTTCTGTTCAACTCTCTCATGAGGTTTGCCAGCAGAGCCAATGTAGACGACAGCGGGACGCCTCAGGTAGCTTCTAGCCAGCCTCTCCACAGCTGGAGGCATAGTAGCTGTAAACATGACTGTCTGGAAAGGAAGAAAATATCAGAAAAATCTAAATAGCAATGGTGGAAGAAGTAATCAGATTTGTTACTTTAGTATTAATATCACTAAAAAAAGTAATGTAGCAAATTGTACTTGAGATATGAAAAGTAAAAGTTGTCACTGCTGATAACACGCTTAAATAAATAAATATTCCTTGTGTTACTCATGCTGTATATGCGTGTTGATGTTGCTGCAGCAATGTAAACACGTACTTGTCTGTATTTATGTTTTCCAGATTCAAAGTTCATCGTCATCTTCTCAGGGTCCTCCGCTTCATCCGTGTCTGGTTTCTGGTTGGTCACTGGGATGTACTCCAGGATCTTCTGGACGTCAGGTTCGAAGCCCATGTCAATCATACGATCAGCCTCATCCAGGACCACATAGGTGCAGCGGCCCAGAACCAAGTAGCGATTCTCCAGCACGTCGATGAGACGACCAGGGGTGGCAATCACAATCTGTCAGGTGAGGAAAACATACAGTTGGTGCGTGTCTGTGTTCTGTTAGTGTCAGCATCATTAGTCTATGAATCTACAGCCAGGACACTGATCACATCATCACAATTTTGTGAGAAATAGTGGTAGTTTTTATTTTAATAAATTCTACAAACTACTGCTAGTTCACATTGCTGCTTAAACAAACAAGGGGTACCAAGCACAACAAACCCAGCTCCTCACATACATTTGACCTGATTTGCTCTATCTCTTATCATTGCGAAAACACATTTTGGTGCCTTATCTACATTCACCAAACATTTTATGGAATCTATTCGGGACCACCTTGTACCGCTCCTGAGGTTTTCATGCAAATGGTTCCAGCAGTAGTTGTTTTTTTTTTTTTTTTTATAAACGTTGCTGACAAACGGGGGAAAAAAAAGAACCAAAAACAATATACTTTCCTCTGCTTTGGGAGGCAGGGTAACAACAAAAGAAGTGAAATCAAAGGCACTGTAGTCACTGCCAAAACTTTCTAGAATTAATTTTAAAGCTCTTTTTTTCTGTTCATGAAGCTTTAAGTACCTATTTAAAATATTTTATGTTCCAGTCAATTGCTTAAGTGTAGCACTCTATTTGTTCTGTATTTTACGCCTGTGAAGTGTGGAACAGGTTTGCGGTATAAGAATATTCACCCCTATCAATATGGAAAAGGTTAGTTTCAGCATTGTATTCATTTCTTCTATTATTCATATCCATAAAACATTTTTTTACATAGTGGTATGCATCTATTTTAAACATTGTATGGTCTTGTTGTAATTTTAGTTTAATGTTTGTAATAATAATAATATTCAAGTGAAGGTCTGAGTGTCTCACCTCGCATCCCATCCTGAGACGAAAGCCCTGATCCTCTCTAGAGATACCTCCAATCACAGCTACTGTTCGGATGCCAAGTGGTTTACCAAACTTTATGGTCTCTTCTTCAATCTGCTGCGCCAACTCACGAGTGGGAGCCAGGATGACAGCATATGGTCCCTGATCAGAGTCTTCAATTCTGCAGAAAAAGCCAAACCTAGCATTACTATCTGGTGTCAATGGGAGAAAAAGAAATGGAGCCAGAAAAGAAGATGAAAGTTCAGAATGACCTGTCAATCTTTGGCAGGGTGGTAATCCAGACCAGCAGGGGAATCAGGAAAGCAGCAGTTTTACCGCTACCCGTTTCTGCCACACCAATGATATCCCGATTTTGTAAACCAATGGGAATGGCCTGTCTCTGAATAGGCGTAGGATCCTGGAGTCCAAGAAGACAAAGATGTTACGGATTACAAAAACATTCACAAATGAAACAAACAAAAAACAAATCACGAAAAGCTTTGTTGAGCTGACCTTGTAGCCACACTTGTCGATGACCTCCAGGATGTGTGCGGGCAGCGGGTATTCCTTCCAGTTCCTGATGGGGTTCGGGATCTTTCCTCCCTTGGTTGTAATACTGTAGTCCTCTCTGAAGATTCGCCAGTCTCTGTCTGTCATCTCATCCAGCTTCTTCTGAGACCAGTGTCTGTCATCCCAGCGCTGCTTAGCTTCCTTCTTACGCATCTTCTTCAACCTCGTCCTGAACAGAATAACCAAAGCAGTCACTTAGTATGTTGCACTTTGTGATTTGATAAAACAATCATGGTCTTATAAAATGGTCTATTTACTCTTCCTGCTCCTTCTCTTCCAGGGTACGCCTCTTTTCCATCAGGTCACCATAGAAACGTGACTGTTCCCTTTTCTGTTGCTTTAAATCGATACCAGCAATGAAGCCTCGCCCGTACAGCTGAACCTGGTGCTTTTCTTTGTAACTGTGAGACACAACATGACACTGATTGAACTGGTAGATATTCTAGTAAAACACACACACTTTAAAGTGTGTACATGCAAACTCACATTGGGTTGTAGTCCACCGATGTATCTTCAGATGCATCCCACTCAAATACAAACTTCCTGTCATTGAGGTGGCGTGTTCTCCGCCGTTTTTTGAGACCGCCCAGGTAACGCTCCTGTAAGTCATATTGAAGATAATTACATCCATCCTCCTTTATACAATGAAAAGGATTCTCATGTCTAATAAAGATAATGTTTGAGGTGCAGGTGAACAGTCATAAGACACAAATATTTGTCTTATATGACTTCAATATAGTCATAGGCACCATTATATACTGTCTTGTAAATTCTCTTCATACTAACCTTGATAGCCTGGAGTTCTTTGCTCTTATCTTTCTCCTCTCTGAGCTTCTGTCTTCCATCATCTTCCTCATTCCCATTGTTCTCACGTTCCATCCGCTCTCTTCGCTCTCGTCTCTCTCTTTCCTGAGGATCCTCTGTAACCACATTTGTAAATTATAATCGAGACATTTTAATTAAAAAAAAAAAACAACACTCATGTTATCAACTTGAATCCTCTGAAGGTTTTTACACACCCAGCATCTTCCGTCCCATGTCCTGGAACATCCTTCTCTTCTTACGCTCGTCATCCAGCATCTTCTTCCTTTCCTCCATTTGGAGCTCCCGTCGCTTGATAGCCTCAGCTTCACGTTCAGCTTTTGAGAGGAACTTAGGCTGAGTAGTGAGAGGAAAGTGAATAAAATCTCAGTAATTGCAACTCCTGCTCAGCTCATAAGGTCTGACACTATCTCACTATCTGTCTTAAAAAAAAATTCTACAATTTGGAAGGAATCGTCTCACCTTTGCTTCGGCTTCCTCTTCTGCTTTCTTCTTGGCTAAAAGCTCTTCCAAAGAGAGCGGTTGGACCTGAAGAGAAGAAACATACAAAAGACTTACAGCAACACTTTGTTAAATGATCCACTAAGTTCAAGGACTGAATTCATACCTTTTCTTTCTTCTTTTTATCATCTTCCTCCTCTTCTGTTTTTATATCTTTCTCCCTTTTTGTCTTTATGTCCTTTGACTTGGGTGAGAGACTCCTGTATGGAAGAAAGGAAGATTTCATTGAACAGGTGCAAACATATCTAGCAAAGTAATGATGAAAATCATTTATTTACATTTTAATTCAATTATTTGAGTATATGATTGAAAAACTGTGAACATTATAGTTATAGCCATAAATCAAATCTAATGAAATCTATGATCTAAATCTATTATATAATAATTAAACATACCTGGACCTTTTGCTGCGATCTTTATCACGTCTGTGGGAATCTCTGTCTTTGCGGCTCCTTTCTCTGTCCTTGTCTCTATCCCGTTCCTTATCTCTATCCTTATCTTTCATACGACGGTCTCTGCAATTATAATGTACATCAAACACAAAAGAAAGAAATAAAAGTTACATGGCAAACTCACAACGAGTTGTAATAAACAAAACAATTAAAGACATTTACAGTGAACACTTCTAATTTGAATCAGGTGGGGTTTGAAGTTACCTTTCTGGAGATTTCGAGCGATTCCGCTCCCGTGATCGATGGCGTTTCCGTGAAGGTGACACCTTACGATCTCGTTCTCGTGAGCGGCTGCGTTTCCTCTCTCTGTCCTTGGTCCCAGAGGATTCGGCATCTTTTCTGTCATTTGAGTCCGCTGCCATCTAGAACCACAGAAGTAGGCTGTGTATGACCGTGACAGATTATGGCTGAGTGAAATTATCAGGATTGTATTAAGGGACTGTAGATTTTTCACAGAGAGAAGGGGAAGAAATATAATTTAAACTATGTCATTACAGTTTTGTGGAAATAATCTACTCACTTCAAAATAACACTATGCAATGTAAATTTGCAATATCTTAAAACACGTATGGGCATCTATAGTGGTGCAATTTACATCAACTTTTGTCGACTTTGCACTTTTAAGTAGTTTTACTGGATACCGAACAGTATTCATTCAAAATACTACGACACAAACTGAGAATATGATGACTTTAAAACTGCATTGATTATTTGCTTTCTGTGGCGAGTTTTAGTTAACCTTTAAAGCCTTACACTTAATTCATTAACGCATCTGCCTCCGTATGTCATTAAAGGTCGGAGGCAAAGCAAAACACATGGGAAGTAAAGTTAATAAACAACAACATATAAAATAAGTTAGGTTAGATTGTTTAAAATGAGTGCAAATGTGGACAAGTTAATCTATTTGCTAACAAGTTAGCATCTTGCCAAAAATCTGTAACAAACTACTCAAACATGCAATATTTCAATAAAATTTAACTCCAGTATCTTCAATTTACGAAGCACAAAACATGATCATTTAGTTCATAGTATTAAAAGCTTACCTTGATCAATCGTCAATAAAAACACTTGCGATGTATTTACGCTTTACGAAGACGCCATATTGCCCACACGAGCATAAGTTCGCAAAGACTTGTGGGAGCTGTAGTATCACTTGTTTCCCACAGACTGGAGACAAAGACGTTTGCAACTCAATTTCCCGACAAAGGAAAGGCATACTTGCAGGACCCCAATATCTTTCCCACAAACTGCCTAAGTGCCTGTTCATAAATATATTGCATATCCTAGTCTGAAGCATTTTACATTTCAAGCACAAGGTGGCAACAGCGTACAATTTAGCAAAATAAAGATGACGGGATGTAGTATATTACTTATATTTTACAAACAAATATGGGACACTTCACACTTAAAAGCCAAATCAAATACACGTTTTATTACGTTAAATATTATTGAATCCTAATAAATGGTCAAATGAAATGTCAACAGTTTGCATTTACAGGGTAATTTTGTTTTTGTTTGTTTGTTTGAGTTTATTTGAGCAGATTACATATCTTGTAACAGTACAAGTTATAGTGATTTTATAATGACATCTCAAAAGGAGTAGGCTGAAGCAGAGTTGCTTATTTTTGCCTACCCCCATTCCATAGTCACAACCCATACAGTCATACTTAAACAAAAAATATATAAACGAAAAAATAACTTATTTGAAATGCATGGTTCCAGTCACAAATGTTCCTTGATCCGATTGATTCATTGCACTCATCTCTCTACATTTTAAACAATTAACAAGAGTGTATGCTTTAAATTACACAAACTTCCCACTCTGAAAATCATCACAATGAGCATATGTTTTTTGGTTCTCTATAATTATATATTATTTATCAGTTTTTACTAATTTAAATAAGAACCAGTCACTTCAAACTGAATTTGGCGAGTGACATTGTGTGGTTTGTTCCAGGCGTGTGTAGGCCTTTTTTGGGCCACATATATCAGCCAGGCCTTTAATGGGGCCATGCTGTCTACTTGTTGGCTACGACATAAAACACTAAGCTCTACAGCAGATTGACATGCAAGAGACTAGACGGTTTCCCCTGTAATCTAAACAATTCTCTAGTGTGTAGGCTTTGTTCATACTCTTGCAGACAGATAAAAGACATCTCAGATGCTGCTTTGCTTGACTACAGTTCAGATTGGATCATTGCTGATTCATATTCCAGACCTGCCTTACATCCACAGGGAGATCAAGAGAGATTTATGGAGCCCTTGTGAAGGTGAAACAGTTTCGGTAAGAACGGATCAAAGTTGATAGTATAAAAAATAGAAAAGATGCAATATACTGGGGGAGGGGGGCAATGGAGTGAAATATCTGGATTATATTTCATGTTTCGGTGCATTGGTGTTTCTTAGCTTTTTATCATAGTTGTAAATAAACTTCAATGAACTCCCATTTTGAACATAATATCAACCTGTCTTTGAAAGTGCTATTAATGTCATATTACTATTTTTAAGATGTTTTGACTGCTTATATTCATTGAAAATTTGTTAAAGCTGACTCATTATATTACATCGCTTCTACCAATGCTGTCAGATCTCTTCATACTAGTCAATGGGATCATTTATCAAGAAATTGATTGATGGTGCCCTTTGTCCCCATTTTAATATGTGACTCAAACCCATAAAACATACAAAACTGTGGCATAGATCTTGACTTTTTAGGCAGATTAAATGCAGCAGTTCATCAAGTGAACTGCATAAAAATACGGATGAAGGCTGAGGGACACAGGCCTCAGGATAACCTATTAGGAATAATGTTCACATATCTGTTCATTATAATATCCTAATAAGATGCAGAATGAAGTAATTCACCAGTGGATGAGTAGAAGGATGAAACTCAGGACAAACGATGGCTTATACAGGTAATGACAGAACTAAAAACATGGGGAGAGTGGAAACTCCCCATGGAATCATAGTCAAACATTTACATCATACATCAGGGGTGTCCAACTCTGGTCCTGCAGAGCCACTAACCCGCATGTTTTTAATGTTTCCCTCTTCCTACATACCTGACGGTCATTATGTGGCTTCTGTGGAGCTTGATGATAGGCTTATCCTTTGAATCAGATGTGTTGGAAGAGGGATACATCTAAAACATCCAGGGTAGTTGCTCTCCAGTGACCACATCATACATTAACATTTATGGATATACATTCTAGTTATTGGTATTTATACTAGCACCAGCTGTTCTGTCAGTTAGACCATTCATATGTATTTACCCCTCTCTTTCTCTCGCTCTTTCTTCCTTATCCCTCTGTCTTTAAGCCCACCTAGTCAAGGCAGGTGAACATCCTCCAGGAGTCAGGTTAAAAGGAAGTTTTTCCTCACCACTGTCACCAAGTGTTTGCTCCTGGAGGATCCTGTTTGGTTTCTGTGAATCGGTTTGAGAGTCTGGTTTAGACCAGTTCTATATGTGAAGCGTTATAACATAACTTTTAATTGACTGATACAGATAAAAGCCCAGTAGTGATCCTACATGGTAAACAAACACTTTATTATACTTGTTATTTGAAACAAAATTTAAAAAAAAAAAAAAAACCTAACCTGAAAATATCTGAAAGGTTTGCTTAAATGCATAAAAGAAGAAGAAAAAAAAAAAAGGTTGTTTAAAAGTATGAATTAATGTCATTTCCATGGCTTAACATGTTGATACAGTGAATTTGTATAGTATCTGAAAGATTGATCAAAGCATTAAAAGAGCTTTTTGTTTTATGACTGCCATACTTGTTTTATTGTACTGCACAGTTCCATAAAAACAATTATCAGTGACATTACAACAGTTGAATTTATAAATATTATTATATTATTTTACATCTACAAATTCTAAATAGATTGTAAATGCAGTTTATAAAATAATACAATTATGTAAATGTTTACTTTGTCATGTATGTCATTGCAGATAGGACAAATATATGTCATGTTTTGTCTGGTCAACTTCATTTACATCTATGCCTGACATTCAGACTACAACATAATGAAGAAAAAGCTGGAGAAAGAATTTAGGGTTAGTTGTGAATTATTTTGAAATAATTCATCAACCATGTGTTTTAAAACGGAAGATATGAAAAGGTCATTGTAAACACTCTTGAGTTCACAAAAATGCAACTTAGGTCAGTAAATCAATATATTAGTCTGGATCACAGGCAGTTAATGATTCTTTGAGTCTGGAAGCTGAACTGCTTTGAACTGGTGTTGTGTAATGATAACTATTACCTAATTGTGATTATTGACATCTGATAAAGCAGAGCTTTGCATGAGCAGGAAATCAATATGGATGTGGACATGTTGCTTCGGGTCAATTTTTGCAGCAAAACCTTATATTTTTAAGTCACTTTTAATGCCATGGTAACATCTTTTTCTAAACACATGATTGGATGGCACAGATAACCGCTTTATTTTTTCAGTAGATGTGTACATCAGGAGCCCTTATACCATATTCCATCTACAGTCAAATCCTTCTATTCCAGGCACCTCCTGTTCCCCAGATTCACCTCCCTTCCCCCCACTCTCCCTGTGCCAGGCAGGAATGCCTAATTAAACCGCCAGAGCAGTGACTCCTGACATGCCCTGAGGGTATGCCAAACAGGGCACACTGGCATAAAGCAGGGGTTAGATATGATAGAGGTGAACAGTTCACATAAATGTGGGTTCCATAATCCTGGATGGGGGATGGGGTGGGCATATCAGGAGAGTTGTTTACCTCTTGTGGAAATAAGGGGTCTCATCATTCCAACAGACCTGAGCTGAGCCCAGCTCTGGCCCTGGATCACTTCACTGCACTTGGAACCAAAAACTATATGGCAAGCAGACTAGAAAAACTGCTCAGTAAACAGAGCACACCCTGGCACATATTTATACACCACTTCACATACACATAATCAGCACATGGCCAGCCTTACACACACACACACACACACACACACACACACTGGCAGCATACTGTAATCTATTTCCTGTTAGTTTTACTAATGTATTTGTTGATACTGTAGATTGTCTACAATGTGATGTTTTAATATTTTGTTTTGTGGAACATTTCTATGCTCCTAAATAAATAATCAAGAATAATGACCCTGCACTTGCGCAACAGTAATACATGAAAAATTTAATGACTAAAAAAACAGCCACCAATCAGGTTTTAAATATGTAATGAACAAGCATATTTAAAATGTTGTATTCATTTGGTATGGGATTTGACTGACATATTATTTCCAGTATGCTAATACAGATTTATATAGTTAATATTAATGTGAGTCAGTCCTCAGGGTTCAACGATATACACGGCTGTGCTGCCTGCTGTCTGGAGCTATCTGTGCGCCTCAATTGGTTGTGCATATACACATGGAGGCGAAGACTGACCTGAGCCTGTCACATTGAACAATAGATGTAAAACACGTTACAAAAAATACACTTAATGTGTCTTTTACCATTCAGCTTTTTTATGTTATTCTGTTAATGTAATCTTTTGTTTTCTTTTTCAGTAAATCAACAAATACAAAAATTTTACCAAAAGATTCACAACTCATAAAGTTAATTTCATTGTTCTTTATTCTTATGATGACATTATTGCAGTGTTATTGCAAATCAGGCATTAACACACTTTTTCAGCTTCAGATAAAGAATAAAAAATACTGAATATATGCAATTGATTTCTGCCTAATTGACATTATAGACTAACCCGCAGGAAAGTCCATACTCTTCATTTTTTGATAACAAATTTCTGTCCAACATGGTGTAGCTCTGCTACTTTGTACTGATGTCCCTGCAAACAACTACTTTGACATTTTACCAATACACTTAATTTGACTATAAGAAAGGTCTGTGTTGCTTTTTGAGAACAGCTTTATTTTTAAAATCTTAGAAAAGTAAATACTTCTACTTAATTATCTCTGAGACAGACAAAGTTAGCTAGCTAGAGCAACAAAAAAGTCACAACTAATATACACAAGAAACCACTGAATCGCATACTAATATACTTTAGAAACAGCTTATTTCTTCTTCTTTTTTTTTACAGTGTATGACAAGATATTTTCATGTTAAAAATAAAATCTACAAGAGAAGAGTCCTCTTTGAATTAGAATGACTTTACATATCACATTGTTAGACCTATGCATTTTATTTGATCAGTTTGTAACCACATTAAATAAGTCTGTGAACCATTTTAGATCCTGCACTTTTATATAGCCTAATAATAATAATAATAATAATTTAAAAAAAAAAAAAAAAAAAAAAAAAAAAAAAAAATAATAATAATAATAATAATAATAATAATTAAAACTGCAAGCACTCTCAAAGGCCTTTACCTCCCCACGTGACATCCGAGTAAAATTTGAGCCAAATCGGTGTTCGTATGCGCGATCTACAGCCATTTTAGTAAAGGCAAATTTGTAGGGGGTGCTATAGAGCAAAATTGCAATTTCTATTGACAAACCGGTGTAGGACGGAGAGACAGAAGTCTGAGTCAAATTTCAGCCCAATCCGTGTTTGTATGTCCGAACTACTGCCATTTTACTAACAGTGTATTTGGCGAATCTGTAGGGGGCGCTATAGTACAAAATAACAATTTAATGTGACAAACAGGTGTAGACCTGGGAAATAGACATCTGGGTCAAATTTCAGCCAAATCAATGTTCGTATGTCCAAGCTAAAGTGTAGTGGCAATTTTTCCGGAAATCTTTGCAAACTTTGTGATACTGTAGCACAAAAAAGATGCAACTTTTCCAAATAAATTGGATACATTTTGAAGTCCCACTTGTCTAGATTGTGTTCCCCGATTTTGAGCACATATGGCTCAACGGCCTAGGAGGAGATAGATCAATTCCAATGACAGCGAAAATGGCGACTCAAAATTAAAAAGAATTCAATCCAAGATGGTGGACTTCCTGTTGGTTTATGGGCGTGGCCACCATTAGGTTTTTTTGTTCGTCATCATATGACAAACACGTGTACCGATTTTCATTTTCATAGCTCTAACTTCACTAGGGCGTGATCTGGCCTAATACAAACTATTTCACCTTTTCTAGGGGGCGCTGTAGACACATTTCTTTACTGACTTTTATGAAACCTGTAAATACTTGCAATATTTCACACTTCCGATGTGTGTGCAAAATATAGTGGGTTTTCATGCATGTTCAGGGGGTTAAATTAGAGCTCAAATGGCTGAATCAGAACAAACTGGAAGCAATATCAATAGGCCTTGCGCCCGACGTGGCCTAATAATAATAATAATAATAATAATAATAATAACAAAGTGGTATAGACACAGGACACAACTGTTGTAAATATGCTATGAAAAAAAAGCCTTGTAACTTGTTTTATACTGTACCATTTATTTAAACTGTGCAAACATACAGAAGGCAAACAACATCTGGAGATGGTTTATGATGGTCATATATGCTGATTGAATGACAGAGAGGCAGATGCTCATATGAGACACTGGAGGATGCTTCACACAGCTGAGCCTTTGACATACAGCCCTATTTTCCATCTACAGCCAGGAGTTATGACACTGTCAGAGCAGCTGTGGTGGAGCTCACGGATGTCCTGGATGTGTAGATGTGTGTATTTGCAATGGAATGTCAGTGTGCAGATATCTCATCAGTAACCAGGCAGCATAGAAGCCCCCCATCCTCTCATCAGCCCTTTGCTTCCTTCTGTTCTGCTGTGGTGCTGGAGAGGTCTGATAGGTTGAATGTGAGACTACATCATGTGTGTTGTTATGTGCGTCTCCTCTGCCACGTCTGATGGATGATGTGCTTATCTGGTAATGAGCCAGGCTACACAGCGTCCATTTTCTTTCACTCCCCAAGAGGGTTTCAGATGGCACTCACTTTCGCCTAAATCTCCCTCCCTCTGGTTCCTGATCCTCAACAGCTCACTGTCTCTGCTGCAGGCACCTACGTGTCCACCCATGGAAGAAGGGACAAATGTCTAGACTGTACAGATCAGTTGCGACTGACCTGTTCATTAGTTCGCATCATGTGTGTTGTTGCTAGACATGTGTTAGCCTGTACAAATCCATTTCCAGGCATGGATTGATCTGCTGAAAATGCTTCAGACATGTCAGTAATTTTGTCAATAAAACAGATGTGTAGCTTCCTATATCCCCCTGTTCAAGTGATATTTTCTTCAGGCATTCTCATTTAAAATATTAAATACAAATTTTAATTTGATGTAACTGGAAAAATAGAGGAAGACAAGAACAGATACAACTTTATTTATAAGCTAAATTATCTGATTAAGGCAGCAAAGTGTAGCTAATGTGAAACCAAAAATTCTAATGGCAATAAAAAGCTCTATAGTGTATATATACACATAAGAGGCAGAAGTGCAGTATGTTAGCTAGTACAAGTGGGAGAGAAACTCAAAACAGTTACGCTATTGTGTAAAGCAGACGTTCAATGGTGTCTTTACTGTCCTTGCATCCACAGCATCTACATTATAAGATCCCACCTGCCCAGTTTGCAGAATTTCACATATAATGGATGAATGAGTGACAGAAATCTAATAGGTTCATCTTTGGTCCATGTTCTACACTCATGAAATTCGGTGTAGTAGGTTGTGCATAAATCCTGAAAACATATGAAAACATAACCATACACACAAATATCTATTACGAATATCATGCAATCACAACATTTAAAACTGAGAACATGAAACTACTACTAAAAATGTCCTCTCTGCAAATAGCCTGCCAATTTTATACCAATGCATAAGAAGCTTGAAAACCCCTTTCCAAAGTCTTTTTCAGATGACGATGGTAGTCTTTGAGTCCCATCCCATATTCACTATGGTCATGCACTATAATCATGCCTTAAAGCAATCTGTCATGGAAGACAGATTCACACCGACATGTACTGTACACCAGCCAATTTCTGATAACAATATGCATGTGTGTGAGAGTGAGAGTGAGCGACAAGAGTTAGAAAGTGTAGAAAAAGATAAGGAGGAAATAGTAGACAGACAGACTGGCAGACCGGTTTATCCAAAAGACAATTAAATCACTCTTCCATTTCGAGCTGTAGAAAATCAATGTTAAAGCAGAAAAGAGATGCAGTTTATCTCAGTCTACTGATACAGAGTGTATTCACACAACTGCCTTGCTTCCTGTTGGTCATGAGTCACTGCTATATCCTCTATGTGATAGTTCATGAACAGCAAACATTCAGCCACTTCATCCATGTCCATATTATCATTGGGTAAGATGTGACAGTAAGAAGTAGTCACAGTGATCCTGATAAGAACCAATATCAGTCTAGTGAAAGACTAAGCAAATACGCTGAAAGAAGGTCAAAGATGATTACATAAGAGACAGCAAGAGAGATGAAAACTGCAGCTTCTTCCTGAGAAAGAAATAGCAAAATAATAAGTTTTACTACTCCAACTGAATAGATTTAGTTCTGTACTTGTAAGGATATTTATAAAATACATCCTCTAACCTGCAAAAATTATGCCTGTGACAAGCATCAAATGTCCAAGTAGAATGACAGTAAAATGGAAGAGCAGAAAGTGGCAAGTGTTCATTGTTAATCATATATATATATATATATATATATATATATATATATATATATATATATATATATATATATATATATATATATATATATATATATATATATATATATAAAACATGATGTGAGCATGTGGAATTGGAGTAGATTGGGGGAAGGGTTGATCCCCAAGGCTGTGTTTATGCTTCAGTAGTGTCACATTCAAAGGCTTATTTTGACAACGTACTGTGTGTCTGCCGTCATTATCTAATTGTTGTAACAGTCCAGTGGTTTGTAAAATACAGACCTAATTGTAGTTTTCACCAGGGGGTTATTTTATTTTTTTATTCTAGTTAAGTAAAGGTCAAATCAGGTGCCGTTTAAGTCATGGCCTTTAGTAAAGTGAATAAACTGATGCACCCTTGACCTGTGTATGTGTAGACAGGATCAAACTAAATAGACAAAATACAGCTCTTGAATTAAGCTTTGTTCTAATTTGATATAGAATCAGGACTGAAATATGTAGTTTCTAAATCTGTTGCATGTTGTGTTTTCTTAAAATCTGACATCAGGATTGAGGATATTGCAGCTGAATAATGGTCTTGGTCACTATATCAGATTTAAGCTACTATAGAAACATGTCACTCATATTTGTCTGTTGTGTTGAATTAAGTATTGTTTCATAGATTAAGCATTAATTGGTTGATCTTTATGGTTGATTATTTTCCATTTGAAGACAGAATTACCTTTTTTTATATAATGAAGATCTTTGTTTCCCCCCAAATGGAGGATAATACTAAATATAAACAGATATCAGTCATATCAGAGATTGTAAAGAAAATCAGCCCAATGTGCACAAAAAGTCATCATTCACAGTCACATACTTAAAATAAACACTTGCAGATTAACATAAGACATATTTATTTAAATTAAAGTCTCAAAATGAAAATAGCATATGACACAAACCAATACATAATTCAATCAATAATTTAAGTCATGTTTGACAACTTCATACAAACATTTTGTTTTGCTTCAGTAACATTCTTTTGGCACATTTTTATACAAACAGGTTGAAGTGGAAGGATATGTACAAGAAAAAAAAAGAAACTCAGAAAAAGAAAGAAAGTGTAACTGAAATGGCAGTTACATATGCAACAAAGACAAAGAGCTTGTTTGGGATATCATCATGTTCAAGACAGAACTGAGAAATGATTTAATGCCCGCAGAGCAACACAGACAGTGTTAAGTTTGTGTATCAGATTACATGTTGCGTTTAACAACCCACTCACGGCTGTTTACACCATCAGGGCTTAAACACCACTCACAGAACTTCTACAGTCCTCTGCTCCCTCAAATGTCCGACCATCACCTTCACTGTAGCTCATGTCTAATGCTACAAATAAAAGGTGAGGCGCCCTCTCTCACAGCCATCCCTGTCTCTCGATTAGACAGGAGCCCCGCTCACGCCTGCTCCCACTGTTGCTAGGCAACACGTTAAATTCCAGTGTTCTGTACATCCAAAGAACTCTGGGCTTCTCAGCGCAGACCTACAAATCATCAGGTTCTCCATTAGCTGAGCTGTCACCAGCCACTAATGCCAGAAGACTCAAGTGAATACAACAACAACAAAAAAACAACAACACACCAATGACAGACAGTCACTAACAATCAGAAACATCTAGAAAAGCTATTTGACAAGGAAAATAGCAAGAATACCTTTTCATGGTGGTTGAAAATATTTTTAATGCATAAAAAGCAGGGGGGGGGGGGGGGGGGGGGAATGGTGTTTTTCAGACAGGACCAGCCTGTTTATGTGATTATTTATAACCATCCCTTTCCAGTCTAGTATCAGCTCAGGGACAGGTAGTGTTACTGCAGCTTGCCAGGCCATAAATGAAAGCAGGGGCATTGTAAATAACTCTTCACATTAAAAAGCCACCTTAAGCAGAGTTTGGAAGTTCTTGAAACCTGTGGGGACCATTTGGTTTTTCAAATAGTCATGAGGCACAAGATCAAAAACTGATTTAGGACTCTATTTTTGGCACCTCACACTAAATTTAACCAGTTGTGTAAAAAATACAGTGTTATTTAAATAAGAAAGAATACTTAATTTTTTTGCCTATATTAAGTGATGAAGTAACCTATAATGTATCCAGGGACATTGAGCTGATGAATCATTAATGTAACACCATTAAGAATCAAGCCTGATGGTTAAAACACAAACCAATGAATACTGAAGTACGAAGTATTTGTTTTTTCCGCAACATGTCCACCCCTAGACCGCTTTGTGGCTCATGTGAATGCTGAGTCACATTGCGCTCCTTCAGATGTGCTCTCAGTTCATCCTCCCACCACCTTTTGCAAATGAACACTGAGCTTGCCAAATCACTCCCTTCTCTATCCCTTTCTCCAGTGTCAGCTTTAATTTATTAAGGAAGCAGTGTGAATGGTCGGCAGAGGAATAATTTCTTTTAGCGTCGCTGTTTTGAATTCCCCTAGCCACATTTCTGTAGAAAGTGCTTCCTGTCACTGTCAGCTTTTACATTTCATCTTGTCCCTCAGACCATGTGCTGACCTTAGGAGACATTTAGATTAAGAGATGGATGGGAAAGGGCACCGCGTTTAGAATTTCAAGTGGGACTCATCAGGTTAATGCAGTGAAATGTACTGTTTACAACCACTTTCTCTATGGAAAAAAAGATAAGGTCCTTATTGGAGCAGACTCTTGCAGCATTTACTGCGTGTGAGGACCAGGTCTGCACCCTAAAGTGCCTGCTCTGCTGTCTTTTATACAAGCGTGCAGGATTACAATACATACAAAATGCCAAGGAATTAATTGGGAATAGATTCAACACCAAACATATCCAGTCTTTCTCTGCACCATGTATGCTCGTGGCAGGTCATGGTCAAAATATTAATGTCAGAGTTGAACATAAAAAGCAGTCTTTTTGGATTATTTGGCAGGGGATTTGGGATAGATGTTGCAAGGAAAAGAGAAGCCTTTCTAAAAATCCACATCAAAGTTCTCTTCTCATTACACCACCTTCTAAACCTGCTACAGTCCACTTCAGTTCACATGATAGAGCAGCTCCTAGACTTGTCCTTGTTGAAGGTGGAGGAAAGGAGCTCTGTTTTGCTGGGCAGGTGTAGGAGTCTTTTGGAGAGGCGTCGGACAGGGCTGGGTTTATTTGTAGGCTGGAGTTTGTTCATGCAGGCTAAAGCTGCAGTACGGAAAACACTGTGGATGCTCTTCTCTGATGTGAAAGCTGAGCACTCTAGGTAAGCCTCTGCTCCAAGCTGCTTGGCCAAGGAAGATCCCTGTATGTACAGAAACGATAAAGACTTTTAGGAGTTTTATTTCCCCCCTCACTCAAACTAAAGGAGGAAGGTTTACTGAAAAAAATAAATCCACTCTGTAAAGTACTGTGAGTCACACTTGGTGAATGACATTGATGCACATGCATAAAAAGACAATAGATTAGTTAAAGTAGGTCAAATAATGGGAAATATTGGTATAAACTGGACACAATATCCAAAAGTTTGACACAGTAAAACATAAATAGACACAAAAAGAGGGGAAGGAAGATATACTGGAACAAACCTGTTCATGGGAGATGGGAGCCTGCTTCTGATTGGACAGCTCTATACGCGTGCATACATCTGTTCGCAGATCTGTCTTGCAGCCTATTAGTAGGATCCGCGTAGTGGGACAAAAGTCCTGAATCTCTGCTTTCCACTGCAAAGTAAAATACATCACCAGTGTCCCATTAGTGATTGACTCTTGAGAATATAATTAAAGAGTCACAGGTGGATAATCCCAGCTCCAAAGAGTAAAAATCCTGCTGTGTATTGGTTCTCCCTGTTCACTTCAAACAGGTGATTCCACTAAATATCCAACTACCCGGATGATGAGTTGTGCAGTTGGAACAAACACATGGCAGGACTTTTACTCTTTGGAGCTGGGATTAGCCACCTCTGTAAAATGCATTAATTCATAGTATCATTATACAACAGTCGTCTTTGCACTCCATACCTTTTTTAACGCAGCGTCTACCGTGTCTGGTCGGCTGATGTCGAAACATAAGAGCACTGCATCTGAGTCACTGTAGCAGAGGGGCCTGACGTTATCATAGTATGGAGAACCTATGGAGGTAAGAGCAGGAACAAAGTCAATACATACTGGAACGGCTTCATGACTGCAGTTTATGTACACATAAGGGTACAGGATTAAAACTTTATGAGAATTGGCTCATAATATGTCTCACTGTCCCTCACTTATCGCTTCTAAAATAATGTCAACTTTTCTAGTACTTTACTCCACTTGCCATGAGAACACTCAATATTAAAAAAGAAAAAAAAAGGCTTCAACACAGATGACCTGATAAAAACATAATTATCTTTAAAAAGGGAAAACTTCGACTAAATCGCTTAAGAGAAACTAAGTGGCTGAATCCTGCTTTGACACTACTATAGTGTTCTAACACAATCGTCCCCCTCACATTCACACAGTACAAACACAAACAGACACATACATCCATGCCAAAATGATAAGAGAGCAAATAAAGCTCGACGCCCTCCCACATAGAGGAATTTTTCTAGTAAAGAAAACTAAGACACTGACTCACAGGCAGTGTTTCCATTATTAGGCAAAAGTCAAACCAACTCTTGGTTCAACAAAAACTTGGGCTGACAAATCTAAGAGAAAACTGTATTCATATTCAGTCCTAGTAACAGCCAGTTCTTTGAAAAACATTCAACTTAATTATTTTGAGATGAAATACTTTTCTGTTTTTGTTATTTTGAGAAAAAAAAAAAAAAAAAAAAAAAAAAACACACAGGGGAAAACATTGGTTATGATCCTGGTGATACAATGGACTCCTTTTTACCATAAAACACTCATACAATTCATCACATCACTTCACCGTCTATTCTAAATGTTGTTATGACAGTTGGGTGTGAAGGAAACACATTTCTATAAAGTGCTGAACTATATGTAGCACTTCTTAAAACCTCAGGAAGGCTCCTGAGCTAAAAACAGGCTGTCAGGATGTCCGTTCTCTATTGTCTTCCCTCTGCCACCTAATCACCCCCCACACACCAACAATAAGATTTCATTTCCTACTCCGGTCTTCTGGGGTTATAAATGCACCAAGCTCCTTCCTCACAAATAAAAGCATATAATTATATCAGTCACAGATACTTCCAAGACAATGAAGTTCGAAGTCCTCTGACACAGTAACATGAAGACCTTATTTTTTTTTTTTAAACACTGGACTACTGATATTACCCTCAACTACACTGCTATTCAAGGAATCCTATTCTTTCCCTCAACCTGAATTTCATCCTAAATCTGAAAAGTAGGACCACTTATATGACTAAAATCCTTTTTTTTTGGGAGGGGGGGTAGGAATCAAAGCACCAATCATATAACCATCCAGGGTGATGTAAGGCTTGAGAAAGAGGAGGCAGAGAGATCTAAGAGGACACAACTTCTAGAACCTACTACCGCCCACACAAAGCAACCCTCCGCTTGGACGCACGAACCCCTTTAGTTGACTAAACATGAGCTAGTCCATCAGATGTAAAGTGAATGAAATAAGTTGACCATTCCTCCCAAACCAAAATATAAATAAGACCGTTCAAGATACATCAGAAATGGAAATGAAACAGTTAAATTTACCACAATAGTGTTTTGCTCAAAATAAAAATACATTGAGCAATATTGTACTGAAAGATAACAAAAAGGCAAAATAAGGATAGACCGGAACTTTGTGGTTAAAATATAACTAGATCTTATGCAATATTTCCACTGTGAAGGGTGACTGTCCAGAAACTTTTTAGTCAGTGGGAGATAAACAGACAAACCTACATTTGTTCAGTGTTTGTTTCAGTTGCATAAGACCTTTTTTTTTTTTTAGGCAGCACACACCATAAGGCAGCAAGGAGGTCCTGCTCATCTATTCTCTTAGACTCCCTCACTTTTACCTTCTGTTCACAGTGACTGTAAGCCATGCACATACACACTGTAGCACAAAACAAAACACACACACACACACTCACAGACTTCCACCCCCTGCGTAGCTGAGGCAACCCCCTTTTCCCTGTGGAACAGCCCCTCTGCAGGACTACTGGCATGGGCCAACTTCCTCTGAGAGCAGTGCTTTAACCTGTCCTGTTATCAAAGAAAGATACAGCCAGTAGGATGGCTTTATAGCAGAGTTTATTCATATAATTCATAAAGACTCCATATTCTATTAGTTGTCCATTCACTAAATGCACAGATACTGTTTCTCCCTCTCTCAGGTTGTCAATAAAGTTCCATGCAATGATAAAAAAAAAAGATCAAAACAGATTAATAAATAAATAAAATTATATATACAAAAGATAAAATACACCGTCTAAGGATAGCCTACCTGTAATAGTAGTAGCAATGCAAACAAAGTAAGAGTATGTGATTAGCTCACATTTGAGATAAGTTACTGAACATTCATTCATTTATTTATTTATTTATTTTCTAAACCCGTTTTATCCTCCCTAGGGTCACTGGAGCTTATCCCAGCTACTTATGGGCAAAGCCGGGGTACACCCTGGACATGTCGCCAGTTCATTGCTGGGCTGACATAGAAACAAACAACCACTCTCACATTCCTAATTATGGGAAACTTGGATTAACCCATCAGTGCATGTCTTAGTATGATGAGAGGAAGTACCCAGAGAGAACCAACGCAGACCATGCAAACTTCACACAGAAAGATTCCATCCCCATCGACTGGTGCTGGAACAGAACCTAGGGCGTTCTTGCTGTAAGGCACAAGTGCTATCCAGTGCAACACCATTTGTGGTTCTCTTATTATAAGCTCTTTATTTGATTAAGACAATGCACATTAATCAATACATCAGTAAAAACACCAATGGTGGCATCAATGGAACCCTGCAGTGTTTTGTTCATGGGCGTGCTATGAGACACTCCAGATAGAGAGGTCAGTCATCTTTGACCTTTGTATGAATCACTCACTGTATCGGACCTGTCCACATGAAAGTAAAACATATTAAGAGACTACGATGAGCTGAAATTAACTGAATTAAAACATCAAACCCTTCTTTCTACTAAATGAAATGACCATTCTGGACATTTTCCACAGAGGAGTTGTGTTGGGTTAGACACATTTTATAGCACCAAAATAATATATTTAGAATAAAGTATAATATACAGAATTTTTAACTGTATATGTTTTACATTGCTGATTTAATCATTTTCAAATGCTTAAAGCAGGGGTCTCAAACTCATTTTCTTTTAGGGGCTATATTCAGCTTAATTTGATCTCCAGTGGGCTAGTCCAGTAAAATAATAGCTTAATAATCTATAAGTAATGACAATTCTGAATTTCTGCCTTTATTTTAGTGCAAAAACCCCATTAAATTGTGAAATATCCTGAAAAAAAAAAATTACTTTAAGAAAAATTAAGCATAATTGTAAGAATTATGCCTCAATTTAACATTTCTCCACATGCTCCATTTTGCTTAATTTTCTTTAGACATTTCAGGTTGTTGATATTTGTTCAAGTTATTCCCATTTTACTTATTTGATGTTATTTTTTGCATTAAAACAGACAAAAATATGAATTTGTCATTATTTATAGGCATATCTTTTTTTCACATTAAACTGAGAAGAAAATATTAAGTCAATTCTATTTTATAGGTTATTCTGTTATTATTTTACTTGATATTATATCAGTCTATGTAGAACCTGAGCTAAAATGAGTTCCACAGCCTTGAATGTATAATTTTTGCACTTTACACATTCATCCCATAGGCCACTTTGGAACCATTGGCTGGCCACATTTGGCCCCCAGGCTGCACGTTTGATACCCCTGGGTTAAAGGGTCTGCTATTGGGCTCCCATTGTACCATCTGTGCTTTAGCTTCCAGATGATTTGAGGGCTTCTTCCCCATTGTCTATTCCACTGTTTTCCCTATCTCCTGCAGAACACCTCCCAGCACATTTTCACATTGAAAAGCTGCTCAGTTGCATCAAAACAAGACAGATAGATAGTGACGTGTGCGTAAACAGCAACACTGTCAGCAAAACAATGGAAAAGATGTGGCTTCATTTACACCTGGTTCCTGGCTAAGTCTGGACTGTAAACAAGTTGGTCTGAGGGCAAACACTGGGCATCAGAGCACAGAGAGAACATCAAATAGACAGTCAACAAGAACAGAGAAGATTTACAGACCTGATGTGTCCCAGAGACTGAGCTCAACACGCTGGTCTTCCAGCTCCAAACAGGCTGTGTAGTTCTCAAACACAGTAGGGACGTATGTCTAAAAGAAGACAAGGAAAAGCAATAATGAGAATTTTAGTCATGTGTCAACGATACAGGTCACATCAAGTATGTCAAACATCTGGTCTGCGGGACAAAACTGGTCCACAGATTACTAGATCTGGCCTGTGGGATAGAATAGAATAGAATTATACAATGCCTATAAAACAAAAGTGGGTAGGTTTCACCCATTTCATGGCCACAAAATAAAATGATGAATACCAATAAATAAGAAATCTATTTATAAATTGAACGTCCAATGAAATCAGAACAACCAAACATAATAAAAATAAGCATCCAAAAATATTTTTTAATGCAAACTTATTTTGATGATATTAGCCAATTCCAACTCCAAATTGTTCTCATTAAAATGTTCCCATTTATAAACTGTCCTTTCACACAAAATGTGAATTTAAACAATCATGAACATCCTGGAATCTCTTAAGTTACATTTTAACAATATTAAGCCCGTTACTATAGAGTCAGGATGATCGGTCAGTTATAATGTACATGCGTAAATTAGAGCTGAGATAAAATATTGTCACATTGCACTTATTTTTCTTCAGAAATGTTAGGTTGTTTGTGTTATTCAGAGTTTTTAAGGATAATTTGTAGATGTAAACATTTCTAGTGTGCAATCCCCCCCCCCACTCTAAAACATGAGTTTTACTGGTCTGGCCCACTTGGGCTGTGCGTGACCCCTGAACTAAAATAAGTTGACACAGATATTGATTAATCCTATAATCATTAAACAGATCAAGAAGCATCTAAAAGCTAATGGGATCAATTTATTTAAATAAATAACCCTGACCACATCAAACTCAAATGACCAAGCCAGTTTATCAGATAAGATTTGACATGCAGTGAGAAATGAACCCAAATATCCACTGATAACCAAAATAATCTACTGATTAACGTTTTAATAGCCATTGATGCATTAGTCCCATCAACACATGCCAATAATTCAGGTAAAATGTATTTTCTCAGTTTTTCCATGGGCATTAGATGTGATCCATCACCCAGTCACCATACTTATCAGCTAAATTGATTCTATAAAACCCATTTCCACAAATGAAAGGAATTCTGAACACTTCATTTATGTTTAACTAATGATGACTTTTATCCTGGTGATTTTTATTAATAATCTCTTTAATGAAAACCTACATGATCAGAAAATCCAATTAATAAAGCCTTCACCGAAAAATAATAATATTATAACAAATGGCAAGAAATTACTTGTGGTAAAAAACAATGAAATCATTTGAAAATAGTGAATGGCTTTAAGAGTAAAGTAGTCTACTTCTTTAGTTATAGATACGGTTATCGTTTCCAAACTCGTATTGATTGAATATTAATGTGAGTGCAGATATTCTTACTCCAAACACAAAATTAATTAAACATGGTATATGTTAAAGATTAAGCCATATATCTTCCACTCTAATACGGGTAGATCCGACACTGAGGACTCGTCGCACGTTGCGTTAAAGTGTCTTACCTCAGGATAGCAGTCCTTGGCCAACACTTGTAACATCGCCGTTTTACCGCATTGGACGTCCCCGACCAGCACCAGTTTACACCGGGCTACAAAAGGCTGAGTGAGTCTTCTTTCCTTCATGCTGAGGGGTAGAAACGAAAGAAAGAAGTCGAAGTGGAAATAAAGGTGCTGAAGTTTAGATCCCGTCCGCTGCTGTAGTGCTCACCCTCCGGCTCCGTCACTCTGACCCGTCCGTGAAGGGAACACTGCGGAACTTTATATGCGCGCGCCAACCAATGAGAGCAGCGCCACGTGCCGTCCGCCAGGAGGACAGTGGAAACTACCGGGAGTTATCAGAGGTCGGAAATGTGGCTTTATTAAAAGAGTAGATCAGCCCAATGTATAGGAAACAATCTAGTACCGTCTGGTCTAAATTTGAAAGATATATTTCGTTTAAAATCAAATATATTGTAATTAATTGTCCATCTGTAATTAGGAGTTTTGTTCACAATCAGAACAGCATTGAGCATTTTGTCAACTTGTTGGTATTGTTTGGTTAATTTCATATTCATTAATGTAGAATGTCAAAAAATGTTGTGGAGTAGCATTCCGTTATTGTGCTCCTCACCTGTGGAACAAACTACCTCAATACATGTGTCAGTTCATTTAAATAAGGCCTGAAAGCATTACTGTTCACTGGAGCCTTCTCTTAAATTCTTCTTCTTTTAAATGGCTTCATGTATCTTATCTTAATTGTCTTTTAATGCATTTTAATAATGTTTTTTTGTTTTAACTTTCTTATATCTTTTTTGTAAAGCACCTTGAATTGTCTTGTACACAAAATGTGCTATAAAAATACATTTGCTTTGCCTTTTCATGGACTCCCGGTTGAAATTGAACAATATATTTGTAGCATTAACCTGATAGACTCCCACATATATGACCAAATGTATGACTGTATGCATTTTTGTGTAAAATATTTGAATTGATTTTAGTTCCTGTAACCTTGTATGTTAAACATTTGTTAATCCATGAATCAAAAACAACAACAAAAGCCCAATGTTTGGGAACAGGAAAATCTATATGAGAGCTTTATCTAAAAAAAAAAAAAAAGAGGAGCACATATATCATCCTAAATATGCAGTAGAATTGATGTGTGCAAAAATGTATGGTTAATACAACAACAGAGGGAGAGTCACTCTTTAAATGTTAGTGATTTTCAGCGTTAATCATATCATATTTTAAAAATAAATAAGTAAATATAAAACCATATCCTCTATTTAAATAATAATGGCATTTTCTTAATAAGCCCTTTCACCCTTCAACCCCGAAGACATCATTCCAACTAAATGTGCTACTGCTGAAGTATCATAAAAGTTGCTGTGAGTATTTTTTATTTTTTTTTACCCAACCCCCAAAAGGAGAGACGGGCATTGTGTTTGAGTCAGTTTGTTTATTGGTCTGTCTCTGTCTGTTTGTTTGTACGCAAAAATTAGTGAATCAACTTCTATGAAATATTCATGAAAGGTACGAGGTGGCCCAGAATACACATTTTGGTGAATATAGGTCAAAGGTCACAGTCACCAAAAATGTGTTTTCACAATGATAAGAAATAAAGGGCAAATCAGGTAAAATATGTGCAAGCAAGGCAGGGTTTATTGTGCCAGGCACTATTTGTTTATTCAGTGATTGCTTATTTTATTGTGTATTTTAGGTCAAAACAGGGTGGAATAACAATCCAAAAAGAGTCACAGGTTTGTTTGTTTTTTTTATTAAATAAGATGCTCAGAATGTAGATCAGTAAGAGATTTACGATGTTTACCATGGTTGTGAACTAGAACACACTGAACAATAAGTATTTCAATTCTGGCCCAGTAGTTATTTTAAGGGGTTCTATTTTATTTTCCAATCACTCCCGCTATTTTCTTGTATCTGGTTGAACTGAACAGTTACATGGTCAAACTTCCATCAACCTGGTTAAAAAAAAAAGGAAAAGGAAAATCACCATAACACTGCAAACAACAGTAATAAACACAAACACACAAGGAAAAAGGTGTTACAAAAAAAAAAAAAAGCCCAAACCATCTATTTTTTTATAGTGACTCACACTCATTGCTCTATGCCCCCCCCTCCCAATTTATAGGTAGTGGCAATACACTGAGCAGATGTCTAGAAAGAACAAGGTCTATTCCATCAGCATATTTTAAATTCTTTCCAAATGAGCTTAAGATTTTCTCATACAATGTAAGGAAAAAATTAAATAAAGGGAAAGATTTTGTGTTTCAACAGATGTGGTTGCATCAGACAGACACAAACATTTGCTGATGACTGTTTTGTTTATTGTAAATAGGAAAAAAAACTGTAAAATCTTGACAGTTTAGACATGTAAATCCTTGGATGAGTTTCAAGGCAAGGCAAGTTTATTTACATAACATATGTCATATGTACAGGACAATTCAAAGTGTTTTTTATAAGATGTAAAAGAGGCATAAAAATGCATTTAAAATGAAAGAAAGTTCAAATAAAAGCATGAATTATGTTATAAAATATTGAAAATTTTAATTGACATTAAAATCACCAGCGATAAAATGTGATTTATCGTTGGGGGCATTATCTTGCTGAAACACATAGTTCTGACCTCGAACAAACAGTGCAAGTGTAAAAGGGAGCATGTTGGTTTGGAGAATGGAACAATCCTAAACAGTTCAATAACTTTTAAGAGTGATTCTTAATACAATATATCACAAAGGCACGGGGTGTCCAAAAAGTTTTTCCATTACTGTGGACTGTTGTCCATAAAGTAGGAATACCTTCCTTTTTCTACTCGTATTTATAAACATCAGTAATCACCGTTTTCCAGTCTCCTGAATCCCAGTTGTACTTTGTCAAGAAAATATCCCATTATCACAATCATTTTATAAGAAGAAAAGAGGATTTTATATCAACTTTATAGGCAGAACTGTATAAACATCCAGGATTAATATTTGTCAAAAACAGAGGGAAAAGAAAAGAGGTAGAAAGGTAAGAGAAGAAAATGATATGTCTACCATAATAGAGTTCTGCATTATAACTACTGTGTCAAACCACACCTCATAATGTTAACTTTAAAAAATTGTGGAATGTGTTTAGGAAATGGGTCTGTTTTCTCTGGAACATCCTACTGGGAGAATAAAGTTATAGTTAGTGTCCGATTTTCTCAAATATAAGGAAGACAAAATGAAGTGAAAATGTCAGAACGTTGTGCTGTGTTTCTACTGGGCTCCATTTCAACATAAACACAAGTAACAAGAAAGCAAATTAAAAAAAAAAAAAAAAAAGAAATGAATGAGCCCAGCCCAACAAATGCCATTTGACCTGATTTGCCCTGCTCTTATCATGGTCAAAACACATTTTTGGTGACTGTGACCTTTGACCTTCATTCACCAACATTTAATGGAATTTATTCTGGACTATCTCACACCTTTTCTGAAAACTTCATAGAAATTGGTCCTGTAGTTTTTGAATAAACCTTATAAACAAACAGACAATCAAACCGTCACAAACAAAATACCCCTCTCCCCAATTGGGGGGCGGGGTAATAACCTCTCAGAGAGCACAGACTCCACCAAGGCAGATCAGCCCCCTACCACTGATCACCAAATTTTTATCATGTGTTCCTTGTGTCAGTATCAACATTTCCTGAAAAATTCAGCCAAATCCATCCCTAACTTTTTTAGTGATCCTGCTACAAATCACACATATGTACCCCCCCCCCCCCCCACACACACACACACACTCCCCCACCCATCAAAAACAAACTTTAATCAAGTTGTTTCTTGTGCCATTATCAACATTTCCTGAAAATTTCAGCCAAATCTATCCATAACTGAGTTCTTATTCACTAACAAACAAACCCACAAACAAACACATAAACTCAGCCAGTAATAGTAATGCCAGGAAAACACAGCCTGACCACAAAATAGTCACTAACTGGCATTAATTCAGCAAATAGATAAGATTGTTGGATAATTACGACACAAATCAATACATTTCAACTGCAACAAGTTATGCAGTGACTGTCAGCAGGGTCAAACTACTAGCATGCATGAAGCAGATAACCCAGTAAGAGAGGTGGCCAACCCTCGTCCTGGAGAACTACTATCCTGCATGTTTGAGATGTTTTCTTCTTCCAGTAAACCTGACCGTCATTCTCAGTCTCCTGCAAAAGCTTGATGATAAGCTTATCATTTGAATCAGGTGTGTTGGAAGAAGGATACGACTAAAACATAAAGGGTCACTGGTGCAGTAAGGAGGCTGATTAAACTAAAATGAGACGTTACGGAAACTTAGTGAAATGATGTCATGATGAAAGTGTTCAATGATCAAATGTCAAAGGAAAGTCCAACAAAAATATAACCGTATCTTTACACTCATATGTGACTAATGTTTAACTCAAATGGGAAATTCTGTGCTCCATAAGTGAAAGTAAAAGTCAGAAAGTACCATGTGTGTGTCACCTGATATCAACATAGTTTGGAGTTTTATGGACTTGGATCTTTATTTCTCAGTGTAGTGGGTGAATCAGTAGGAGGATGACATAACTAAAAATGAAAGTGTATGTGTGTAGGAATCTGCTCTGACTTCAGTGATAACTAGCATGTATATTCCACAGACAGTGAGTTGTAGGACACAGCCATACAGTGATACATGACCCATAAGACTTACTGTGTGTGTGTGTATACATATGTTTATATAAGATGTTGTGTGTACAAACAGCACTGAGCCAAGCACTGCCTGCCAACCTCACATGGATGACAGATGGCTTCATCAATTTGAAGTGTAACAGAAAATCCAAGAGTGTCACCCATTTGGAGAGGAAGTGGAGCATGACGAGTTCTGCAGGACATAAATGGAAACAACTGCTCAACTGTCACACTTGGCTCTTTGATGACATGAATGTATAGCATGAAACTAAATTTACACTTTGCTGCTTTACTTCATCTCCTATGTGCACACTCTACACCAGGGGTGTCCAAATCCAGTCCTCGAGGGCCGGTGTCCTGCATGTTTTAGAGATTTCCCTCTTCCATGTGATTCAGTTTAACCCTTTAACTCCTGAGATTTTAGCAATCAGTAAAAAAGTTTAAAAAAAAAAATAAAATAAAATAAGAAACAACAAAAAACAAAAATTAATAATAAGCTAACAAAATAATTGGTAATATGAGCAAAGTAAGACACAAATATCAGAAAACCAAAGAAAAATAATGAAAAATAAACAAAATGTAGGAAAATAAACAAAATCAGCAACAAAATGAATAAAAAACTAATACATATTTATAAAAATAAAAAATTATGTGGAAAATTTAGAAAAAAAAAGAAAACTACTATTAAAATTTGGTCCCAACAGTTTTAATTTTGCCTTTAAATATATATAAATGTAGCTCTTTGACACCTTTTCCATCCACAAAACTAAAAGGAAAATGGTAGAATTTTTCTGAATATTTAAACTAAATCATCCATTCAGAATGCATCAGCACTGACACTTAAAGAGTTAATAATCAGCTCCTCATCAGTTCTGCAGAACACTGATAATGATGCAATGGGCTCCAGGTGTAATGGAAGAGGGGAACATCTAAAACATGCAGGACACCGGCCCTTGAGGACCGTAGTTTGACACCCCTGTTTTAGATAGTTTCCTTTTCCATCACACCTGGAAGCCATTACATCATGATTAGACTTTATGACGAGCTAATCATTTGTATTGCTGTATTTTTAGTTCTATCTTTTTTTAACATTGTTACTATTGTATTTATTATATGTATTATATTACTAAGTGTGTAATGTGATGCATGTGTGACTTAAGCACTTTATTGGAGCACAATTCACTTCAATTGTATTTTATATGCAATGACACTAAGTGCATTCAATTAAATCATTCATTGACCCAGGTGTGGTGGAAGAGGGACACATCTAAAACAGGAAGGATACTGGCCCTCGAGGACTGGATTTGGACACCCCTGCTCTACACTAATAACATACAAACATTACTGTGTGATGAGTCATGCTCCATTTATTTCTTCCTGTTAGAGGTTGTGTGTTTAAGTTTCCAGGAGACTGTCTTAATGGCTGACAAACACAGCCCCCCCCACCCCCCACCACCACCACCCCCGTTTATGGACGAATTATATACAGCGATGTTATAACCTGGCCTGTTTGTCTGTTTCTAAGCTACTGCACATTTACACAGAAAATGTTACATAAAGTAGGGCCCTAGGATGTTTTTTCACCAGTGTTTTTTTTTTCTCTTCTTTTTTTGAAACTGAAGAATCACACAAACTCTATGACACTATTATCATCACGTTCAATTTGTTGCTGAATCAGAAAAAACAAATTAAGCATATTTCTATTTTATTTCTAAATCCACATGTGATGAGTTTTCCTAACCTCAGTTGTGAATAGTGTAACTTTACAATTTTACACGTGTTGGCCATTTTATTTTTTATTTTTTATGTTCTTATCTATCTGATAGCGGCATAGCACCATGTCCAGGAAATGATAAAATATTTATTTTGTTTCCAAGTTTATCTTTCACTTTATTTTGATTCCCTTTTGTGTTCTGTCCTGTCTAGTCTGACCTTTACCCTTGTTTTCCCCATGTGTGTGCTGATTGTTCCTCATGTGTGTCACCTGTGTCTTGTTGTAACCCCGCCCTGGTGTGTGTGTGTGTGTGTGTGTGTGTGTGTATAGTTTTTCCCCCTTGTCCTTTGCTAGTTTGTCCTTTCATTCACAGAACCAAGCCAGTCATAATCTTGTTCAGTAGAGTTTTTGAAACCTTGTCTTTTGTCTCGTTTTGGCTTTTGCTTTGGTACTTTTTTTCCTCCTAGAGTTAATTTAAGTCACTATTTTGTCATATTATGACTTTACCACTTTAAGAGGCTTTTTTTCAGTTAATATTTGTTTAAAAAAAAATCCTCAGAGTGTTGTATGTTGTGCCTTGATGTTAAACTTTGGTTTATTTTTGAGTTGTATTTGTGGGTTAAAACCCTAATTCAGTCCTGACATGTAGTCAGTATTGGCAGTGATGTCACATCCATTCTACCATATTTAACTTACTATTGATGATGGATATATGAATCCATGTCAGTGTTTTAAGGGACAGTGAAACTATTTATGTTTGGTATATTTTTGTATGCTGCCCCTCAACTCCCTTGAAAAAGAACCTCTTAATATCAATGGGGTTTTTTTTGTCTGATAAAAGTTAAAGGGGATGGAGAATCATAATCAGAGTCTTCCTGCTGTTGGGAATACACATGAAGTGCCAGGCGGTGTCATACTGTGAGAATACATCTACTAATGCTTCTGGATAGATCCTCAATGATGTTCCTGGAATCATTGGGTGTTTTTGGGTCTTTCAACATCATACACCCTCATCCAAGTGACTTATGTCCAAATGGCCAGCTAGCTACCCTGTCATTAATTTAATACATTAGAAACTTCTTGTTGTATTAGCAACAGTCTATATTAAATACTAATGTTAGCCATTAGATGTTGATTAACTGAGTTTTCTGTGGATATTTATATTTTTAGATTTGTTTTATATTTTTATGTATTTTCTTGTTATATCTTCAGAAAAAAATCTATGTATGCTCATTACACCCCTGTAAAAATAGCAATATAAAGGTGGCCCAAGACTTTTAGAGTGGAATTATTCAATATTGTGGACCTGATCTAAGAACCTGAGAGACATCATTATAGTATGGTAATTGGAAATGAGTTAAAATCAACAGGACAAAAATATTCACTAACACAATTTAATTTTCATAAGTCATTTTCAAATAAATAAGGCTTGAATTTAGATTTTTTTTTAATGGATCACACCATCAATGCAAGAAGAAAAATTAGCTTTTTTAAAAAAAAAAAATAAAATTCAAATGTAATCTATAATTTAAGCAGACTGATGAGAGGGTAATCTTCCACTATAATTTATAAAGGTTAGTGTTTCATATCTGGTCATGTATTTGAGAGGATTTCCACTGACCTATGTGTCACTAATACTCTTGTGTTGAAACGTGGCCACAGCTGAGACGGTGGCCCACTTTGCTTCTTTGGGAAGATGCACTGACTTTTATGGAATCCCTGAACTATTCCACTATGACCAATAGCTCCAGCCGGCATACTCTGTGGACACCTGACAATTGTCTGACCTACATTTATTGTAGAGACTCCAGAAAGTTATATTTCACCACATGCTACTTGCCCCACTGACATTTAGTTGTCTGTGTGTGGATGCTTGTGCAATATCTATATAACTGTATGTGATGTCAAGGGGAGTGTGTATGGGGAGTATGTAACGAAGGACGATTTTCAATATTCAATGACAATCTGTTATATTCACAGTAAAAGAACAAAGACAGACCAATACATATCTAACAGTTTCTAGGAAAGAACTCTAAAATAGAAAATAATTAAATAAATGAAATAAACATTACATCCTCAGCACTGGATGACAATTTGCATAATTCAAGTAAGATGTGGTTGACAGCACTTGCATTATGTAAATCAGGGTATGATTAAAGAATATTAGCATAAACACAAGTGCAACCATGAAGTGGAAATGTATTGGAAATGCTTTTATACTAATTGCTTTTGAACATTCAATGGTTCATTGACGCTGCAGATGACAAACAATTACCTTCAATCTAGAGCAAAGCATTTCACATATTAGGATATGTTGGAACTTATGGGCTACACTTGGGGTCTACTCATTGGACACCTATGGAAACAGAGACTGTCGTTTTGAGTATTCAGGTGTGTTAATGTGCAACCATGGTGCAAAGGTAGAGTGGTATTTTTCATCAGAAATTCAATAACAGAGAAGGGCTCTTTTTGCTTCACAGCTCTCAACCTTCAGTAGGAAGATTGACACTTGATTTAGGCAGAATTTGAGACTCGGCTGAAAATTTATCAGTAAAAAAAAAAGCAAATCATCACAAGTCAAACTACCACAAAGAATGAATCACACCAATATTCAATTTCAACTTTAGTTACAAAGTGCATTTCATAGAAATAGCAGACTCACTGCTGCATAACAGGAAAAACAACATAAAAACAATCGTAACTAGAAAAAAATTCGGAGAGTGCAGACTCCGCCAAGGCAGATAACCCTCTCCCGCCCCACCTCCACTGATCACCACCAAACTTTTATCACGTGTTCCTTGTGTCAGTATCAACAATTGCTGAGCATTTCAGCCATATTTATCCCTAACTTTTGGAGTTATCTTGCCAATGAACAAACAATCACATGCACATACACTAAAACTTGCACATGCATACATACCCACACAATCACACATGCATGTATACACACACAGAACTCAACAGAATGCTGTTGGAAAAAAAGATAAATTTTTAACGTGTTTGTGAAAATGGCTAGTGATGAGACAAGTCTAATTGTATCAGGTAGAATATTCCTATTTTGGGGGCCATGTACACTAAAACCTGCCTCCCCTCTCTTAGATCTGGTGTGACATATGAGTATAAGTTGCCACTGCCTATGATTCACCTTCTTTTTGTTTTTAATAAACATTGCCCTTTTCAAATGGCAAATCAATGATTTTCGCTGCACATTGCATGTACATGATACCATGTGTGAGTACAGATGGAACTGCAAACAATTAAACCAATTAAGATGACAGTAACAAAAGAAATCCACTCCATGCTATTTATATATTTCCCAGTTTTGCCACAGTAAAGGTGTGTGTGTGTGTGGGGGGGGGGGGTGCTTCTATAATTCTTTGCCTGTTACATATTTAATCTTCTAAGATGATAATGGAAATTAATATCTGAGTCGATATCACATTTTGTGGAAAAGGGGGTTTTCTACGGTGTCAAATTATAGCCTGCTGCCCTCTAAAGGTGAAGTACAGAAAGTACAGCTCAAAAGCAAACTGAATCGGATAAATTGTGTATAATATACATACTCATGTGATTAAATGAAACTTTAGGAAATGACCTCAAAGTCGGACGGTAATAAACGTATACTACCTGGGCTCCATATTATTGAAACACATGTTTATATATAGTATACACGTTATACCTTAAATATGATCATGGTCATATCTATGAACACTGGTAATTTTTATACAATGTGGTAGACTTTAAAACCACTAAAAAATATTTTACTTGATGCGGGAATGAAACATAAATTAGCTAAATAGAGATGAAAAGCTTTTTATTTACATTTCAAAACATAAATAATATTTTTCACACTAAATGAAGAAAATATGCTAATTATGGCATAAAAAATACATCAAGATCTTTTATTCGAGTAAAGAAAAGACATTTTAGACTACAACTCCCATGACCCTCTCCTCGCGTGAAACACTTCCGCCTTTTGGTCGTTTAGTGCATGGTTCAGCGTCGTTGAACGTTTCAAGGTTCATTGATCTTGGATAAAACCAGCCATCTTTATGTTAATTGGTATATTAATTAAGTATTACTAAGATATTTTGAGTATTTATAGTTTCCACAATTAACTCCCTGGGAATTCTTAATTTTGTTTCATCTGGTTTTTCAAACACATTTCCTTCTTTTGGTGACGTCATTTCCTAGACATTTCATTGGTTGTCTCATTTCCTTGTTTTTCCCGCGCGCTCCTCTAGGTAGAAACACAACACACTTAACTGTCAGTCCTCAGTGGTAAAGAGCTAACTGGCATCAGTGACAAACTTAAATTGACTTAAACCAGTAACCGGCTTTTATTTGAGTTAGACGATGCCGTCCCTAGATTATGACCCGGCTTCTCTTCCCGACTTGTTACCATTATATTACCGACGGCTGTTCCCTTTCTCCCAGTATTACCGTTGGCTCAACTATGGAGGAGGTGAGTGTCCAGAACAGAAAGTCAGCCTGGAAATAAAACTACATGTTCAAGAAACTATGTATTTGTAAATACTTAGCAACCTATATGTGTTTATTACGTTGCATTGCCAACCTATATGTATGCATTACAATTCAGTCATGTTTACTGTTTTTGCATATTTTCGGAAAGAGCCCATAACTAATTTAATGACTCTGTTTTCATCAGTACAAAAGAACTATTTCCACAATCGCGAGTTCTCCTTCACACTGAAAGATGACATCTACGTCCGCTACCAGTCTTTCACTACACAGAATGAGCTGGAGAAGGAAATGCAAAAGATGAACCCCTACAAGATTGACATCGGAGCAGTATACAGCCACAGGGTATGAATAGATAATAAAACGGCAGTATTTGTCACAATAGGAAATTATATATATTATTTTGTCTTATCCCATAAAGATCCAGTCATCCACCATCAACTAAAATCATCTACTAATGTAAACCGTTGATCCAACTAAATTACTGTAAAAGTACAGTACCCATTTGGATATTCAGAGGCTCCGTAATGAACATGGGAACACAGTCACCTTCTACAACATTGTTTCACCAGTAAAACCCATGGAGTTTGGTAAACAACTCACAGTTGATGGAGACACTTGGTTTATGTCCAGATAGTACTATCTGTACAAGGGTATTGAATCAACGTTAATATAAACAAGAGTTCTTGTGGGGTCTTAAAAAGTGTTGAATTTCCAAATCTGCATTTAATACCATTAAAACAGTCTTTAAAAGGTATTACATTTAATTTGGTAGTTATGTTTCCAAAAACTTGTTCACTGTGTTCTGTTTCAATGTGCCTCTTAAATGTCCAAACCACAAAGAAAGTAACATTGCTCCACTTACTTCCACCCTTTACAACCTGACAATTTATACCGACATTAGGAACAATGTATTGCCAACTTGGCACACCCTCATGTGGAATTACTTAAAATGATTGGAATTAAGGCATTGGTGTAAATCAGTATAGTTTCCTATATTCTATGACTTCCAAATTTTTGTCAGTATGACCTTGAAATGTACATTCAATGCTCTTCTAAGTAGTCTTAAATTTAACATGTAGTAGCCTGTAGGAACCCTGAATAATGTGTTGAATATAACTGTTCCTTGCAGCCCAGTCAGCACAACACTGTGAAGTCAGGAACCTTTCAGGCACTGGAGAAGGAGCTGGTGTTTGACATTGATATGACAGATTATGATGATGTCCGAAGCTGCTGCAGGTAAATGAATAATACAGACTGTGATGATTACTGATTTATTTTTTTTAACTGTGCAGAGTTGCCACCATAAAATGAGTGTCATAAAACTGTTTATTCACAAACTCTAATTCCAGTGCTGCAGATATTTGCCCAAAGTGCTGGACCCTGATGACCATTGCAATCCGTATCCTAGATAGAGCTCTTCGAGGTTTGACACTTGTTTTGCTCATTCTAGTTTGGACTTCTATTAACTACATGTTAGATAGATGATAGATGTCTAGTAGAAGATTTAAAAATAGGGTGTGATCATACGAAAGTGAACATCAACATGAAAAAGTAAATTTGACTCAATCTTTTTTTAAGCTAAAGATCGTTATTTAATTGAACTGTCATCCTTTTTAAAATACTACTTGTACAAAAACGTTACAACAGATTTTACCTATTATACTTTCTATACCAGAGCACAAATTTGAGGCCAAATATTCTATCTAAATCATTTGAAAATGTATTCAATCTGTTGATTATATAGGTGATACGTTTCAAGTATGACATTTTGTGAATATTATTGATATTTCTAAATTTGAATATTTGTGAGTTCTATAGGGATATTAATGTGGTCCATTGTTTACTTAAGTTGTCTTATTTGATCTTGCAGATGACTTTGGTTTCCAGCACCTGTTGTGGGTTTATTCAGGCAGGAGAGGAGTTCATTGTTGGGTTTGTGATGAAGCAGCCAGGAAGCTCTCTGTAACAGCCCGTTCTGCAGTGGCAGAATACCTCAGCTTGGTGAAGGTAACAACCTAATATATGCTTGACTTTGTTTCGTCTCAGAACAATATTTGGTCGTATGTCACATAGTTGACATGATTCATATATATCTAATTTCCTAGTCTTTCAGCCAAAAGTTGTCTAGAACATTCTGATAGGCATAAAGTTATGGTCAGTGTGATATGTGTGGTTATGCTAGCAAAAGTACAAACTCTATACTTTCTTCACAAAATCATCATTACCTTATTTTTCTGAAATCATCCCCATGCCGATATCGTCTTTCTGACCTGACCTTGTGCTGGATTTTTTCTGTTCACATAAATATTACTGTTTCATTAGGGTGATCATTAGCTTGGCTTTTTTTCTAACAACCGTTGCAAAGTAGATGACCCACATATGTGACCTATGAACTTCATACAGTATGCAGAGTACCTGCACTAACAGTTGAGCTTTATTTGTGGAGTGTTTTATAATGTGAAGAAGAGCCAACATTTTTTTGATTGAATTTACCTCATTTACTTTGGGCATAATATACACATTTTTAATTCTCATTGTAATGTATTACTTATTGTTGTTTAATAGGGTGGTGAAGAGAACACGAAGAAAGTGTTACTGTCAGATCCCATTCATCCTTTCATCAGGTACCTGGATGTTTGATGTTTGTATCTACTGTAATTGTACTTGCTCTCATTAACATTGCCTCTATCGCTTACAATTTGCCACTATTGTCATAAAACCCTTACTTGTGATTACAACAGAGAGTCTTTGCTGGTGGTGGAGCACTACTTTCCCCGATATGGACTACAAGAACAAGACATCCTTGGTCGTAAGGAATCTGTAGAAAAAGTGCTGGGACTTGTTCCTGAAGATATCCTTTAAAGGCGTGATAATTTGCTGTTTTAAATAGAATTGTGCAGTTTAAAACATTTCCCTGTAGTGTACATAAACTGTCTGAGTTCTTCATTATTTAAATTCTATGTGGCTATCGTCAACCCTGTTTCTGAGTAATGACATGAGACAAGTAATTTTGAGCACTTGCCATGTAAATGCACATGACCCCACTACCTTCCAGGCTGTTGGCCGTGCAATCTCCCATTCTGTCACTTCAGTTTGTTAATACAACCAACAACTGAATATTCTAGGCAATCGGCACAAAGTTTGGATATATTTTCAGTGTAGAGTATAAGCATTGCCACTGACAAACAATTGTAGCGTATGCTGAGAAATGTTCATCAGAAGACTTGACCTTATATGTACAAATGTCTTGACATAACTACTTTTAAAACGGAACAAATTGAGGAATTAAAACAGGTTGTAGAAATTCTCTCAATTTTTGCCAGAATGAATATAAAGATAGGTTT
Source organism: Siphamia tubifer (assembly GCA_020466265.1). Lineage (NCBI taxonomy): Eukaryota > Metazoa > Chordata > Actinopteri > Kurtiformes > Apogonidae > Siphamia > Siphamia tubifer. Next base: position 16,051,182 of record CM035789.1, read on the forward strand.
GCAGCACCTGAGTTAGGGTCCCCAAATATACAGATAAATTTACCAAGGACTAATGAAAGTGGGTTTAGTAAAATATGGCCACTTTAATGTACTTATTGAAGTAATGACTAAATGGATGTGCACATGTGTTGAAAATAAATTAAGAATTTAATTGGAGAACTGACATGACCTTAACTCTGCCTTCAAATGTTAGAAAAGAGTTACAGCAGGACTTCCAAAATGAGAGGAAACCTGAGGTCCGATGGAAACTGATCAGAGATCATGCCACTAAGAAACAGGTTTGTTGTCCTAGTAGCAATGTACACTGGCTATTTGTTACTTAATGTTGAATTATTTTAGACATGCATTTACAACGATAACCTGTCTTCCCCAGGCTACCAGTAAAAAGGGCCAGTACTTTGACAAAGAAATCATGTTGCAGTATTGTTACCCACGTCTGGATGTGAATGTCAGTAAAGGAGTGAACCATTTGCTGAAGAGCCCCTTCAGTGTTCATCCGAAAACAGGTTAGTTTGGATGTATTCAGGCTTTTGGACAACTACATCACCGTTATCACCCCTGACCCTCACCTGTTCCTCTTTTAACTTGGACCAGGACGCATTTCTGTTCCCATCGACCTTAAAGAATTGGATAGGTTTGATCCTTTTGCAGTACCCACGATCAGGTAAGTGATCATTGTTTTTTTTCCCCTCTGCTGCTAATGCTATTTTGATTTCTGTCAGAACTGATGGTGTAACCTTTCTCAGTCTGATCTGTGAGGAACTGGATCGACCCAGAATAGGAGAAGAGGAAGAAAAGGCAGAGGACACCAAGGACAAAGAAAATGAGAAGGATGCTGCTGAGAAGCGAAAGATCAGAGGTATCTTAAGTCAATCTTTACTGTCAATACTAACATTTGGAAGAACAGACTGTTTCAGCTCTTGTGTTAATTTTAACAGATTACAAAAGGACCAGCCTGGCAAAGTATGTGAAGTGCTTTGACCAGTTTCTGGATGGAATAGCTCAGTCATTGAAGGGAGAACTTCTCAGAAAGAGTGGTATGATGCATAAAGTAACTGCTGATAATATATTTTAATGTACCAAAATGTTCTTTATATCTTGTTTTTTTTCTTATTCTTTTAGATCTTCAGAAAGATTTTTGAACTGGATCAGTGATCACTGAGTTGATGCAAATCTAAGGCAGCACTGTTACCTAACAGGGCTGATTATGGAATGTTTCCTCTTTTGGGGGCTTCATCTTGTAGTTTTCTATATAGTCAACTGAAATAAAAGAAATGAGAAGTTGTTACTACTAAATTTAAACTGATACTCCTCTCTTTTTTATGGCATAAGGTTGTTGTACAATGCTTTATATTTTAATAAACTGGATTTCTTGGATGTCTCTCACTCCTTTTTTTTTTTTATTTTATCTCAGTTAACTTTATATTAGGACATTTTTTATGCAAATGCAACTACAGAATAGGGCATTAACACTGTTTGCCCCGTCGGGGAATATTTTTCTGATAGTAACTTGTGGACAATACATTATCCCGCTTATTCTACGGGTTATTAGGCCTTCGCTGCGTACCACGTCGGGCACAAGGTCTATTGATACTGCTTGCAGTTTGTTCTGATTCAGCCCTTTGAGATCTAATTTGACCCCCTGAACATGTATGAAAACTCACCAAATTTTGCACAAACAGCGGAAATTGCAAGTATTTACAGGTTTCATAAAAGTCAGTAAAGAAAGGCGTCTACAGCGCCCCCTAGAAAAGGTGAAAAAGTTTGTATTAGGCCAGATCACGCATTAGTAATGTTAGAGCTATGAAAATCGGTACACGTGTTTATTATATGATGAAGAACAAAAAACCTAATGATGGCCACGCCCATAAACCAACAGGAAGTTGGTGGTCTGCCCCTCTGAAAATTGAAGAGATGGATGCTGGAGGTTATGGAAAGGAAAATTAAGAACCCATTGAAGTTTTACATGAATAGTAATTTGAATTATGTAAAGTAATAAACATTTTGTAAACACAAATCATGTATTATGTGTATGTGTATATATATATATATATATATATATATATATATATATATATATATATAGTGTACTTTGAGGGACCCATGAGCCAGGGGTGTCTCACCATGTGATGAGGCCAATGGCGCATAATGAGGGCCTCCTCTCAGAGAAGGGACGAATGAGCCAGAAGGAAGGATGTACACAGTCAGGTCGGCGACCGGAGCAGGTGTTGTCCCGTTCTTGCAAAATTTATACTGAAAATGAAGCTCACTGAAAGCGCTCCTTGCTTTCTAAAAACCAGCATAGGGGAGTTTACCCCGGGGTAAAATATTTTTTTCGGCCGTGGAGATTCTGTACGAGAGGAGGACGGCAATTTCCCCTGATTTCCTGAGTACCGCCAAGATAACCCCAGGAAAGGTTAACATTGGATAAAATAGCTGTTAGAACGGAGCGAATATTTACTTTAAAAGTCGCCAAACTACCTGCGGAGTGATACGGTACCATGAATCTGAAGTGACAAAACCTGTGGCGGTTAACGGCGCAGCGGGCGGTTATCGAAAATAATCTGGACGCTTAAGGCTGGGAATTCAATGTGAACGGGAGCTGTCACAACGTTCTAGAGGGCCGTAGAATAAAGTGCAAAAAGTTTAAGGCAGCGGCCGCCAAGAAGCACGCCACACTTGCCCATATCATGTTTGGGAAAAAAGAGCGCGAATGTGCATTGTCTGCTGCTGCTCATTTGACTCAGGTTAGCTGGCGGATGCCTCTTCAGATGCCGTGCATGGCACTTGTGTTTTTGTTTTTTAAATTGGACCTGCATAGTGTGCAGATCACTGCAGTTTTGTTTTGTAGGACCCACCACCCCTTTTTACCCGCAGTCAGCCATGTCTCCTATGTAACTGGTCTACATCTGACAGGAGAAGAGGGAGAGACATGCGACTCCTCTAAATTTAAGTCGACTGTTTCTGTTAATGCCCTACTACAGAATGTACCTTTAATAAGTGTTGATAGTAACTAACGTCACTATTTCCTGAATCAAGTAATGTTTCAGTAGCTTAACTCTTATTGATCAAATAGTCTGGTAATCACCACAGAAGCTATTTTATGGGGGGGTGGGACGGGAATAATAAAAAAGTATCCAAATTTGAAGAAATATCCCTCTTCTCAATATGTCTGAATCATCTTAATTGGTTCCTTCTTCCTAATCCTAACCCTGTCCATCCTTGTTAATTCCAAAGAAAATGTCAGCATCTTTGCATCCAGATGTCCCTCCTGGCTTTTCATATATATATATATATATATATGAAAAGCCAGGAGGGACATCTGGATATATATATATATATATATATATATATATATATATATATATATATATATATATATATATATATATATATATATATATATATATATATATATATATATATATATATATATATATATATATATATACATATATATATATAATTATTTATTTTTTAACATTATTGATGTTGGCTGATAACATAGTTAACATTGTGATAAACCACTATCTGTGGCTTACTTGAATAAAAATTAATGATGGGTATGGGCTCTTTAAATAACCCGGAAATAGAACTGACTGTTCTAACCGGATATTAGCGTGATTCAGGGGTCAGGAGTTCTCTCTTACAGCCATCTTGGATATAACGTCCTGAGTTGGTGAGTATCTCCTCTGACAATCCAAACTCATCCAGTAGTATTTTCACACATTATGATTAAACTGAAGGTTATATATGCTCCATGAGTTTTTGGAGGTTGTAGTGATTCTACTATTGTGTGAGTTTGGGCCACCTGTTCACTTATATATCAGCCGTTACGACACTGACTACCGGCTCAAAATGGGGGAACATGATGAGCATCAATTCATGTTAACAGGGCCGATATAAAGTGTGAGCAACCTAGTGTAATGTCAATTTATGTGACAACTGTTTTTTATTCATAAGAGCGTGGGTAGACGTAAATAATGATATAAAATCATATTTACTGGTGACCCATGTAACCTCGTTCGGCTGCTGTAGCTCATTGCAGCTGTTAGCTTACAAGCTAACCTGCTCAGGACTGCCTTAGTAGTAACGACAGCCGAAGCTAAGAGGCTAAAGCATGGGTTCCGTCACCTGTTCACTGAGTTAACACGAGTATTTTACTTTAGTCAGAAGCTGTGTTGATTCCATTAGGTGTCGTTGTGGTTGGCTTTTCTGCGAGTCTTACATTTTACAAGTACACAAGTCTTTACAATTGTCTTTCCCTAATTTCCTTCATCAGCAAACATGCCTGGCGAAGCCACAGAAACTGTCCCAGTCACAGAGCAGGAGATGCAGCAGCCTCAAGCAGAGACTGGTTCGTATAGTTTTGCTTCTCATAAACATGCATGCATAGGATACACCACAACAAAAGGGGCTCTGGGTCTCAAACAAACCCACATCTTCTCGGTAGTATCTGTAACTGTATCTGTTGTAACTGTAACATAAATACAGAAGGTTATCTTGTAGTAGTAGCTGACTCAGCTTGCTGGACAGTTAGTTGATATAGGTTAACAGGTGACAGATTATTTTGACTGTCAGCAGACATCTGGTGAGAGCATGCACCAGTTATTTGCTCACTGTGGAAATTTGAGTAATCGTATTGTTTAGCTTGGCTTGTAAAGAGTTACCCAGTGCCCCTCTTTATTTACATAAACTTACAATAGCCTGTGTTGAGTTGCACTGACTACTGGATATGGTACACAATGCATGATGAGTGGTTTCCATATGCACAGTAATTGCCTTGAAATCTTTCGTGAGTGGCACAGATCTTTTTTTTTTTTTTGCATGATTGACACCACAGTGTAATGTGACTCAATACCTTCAGGGTGTTTTTGTTCTAGTTTATAGCTTGTATTTAGGTGCTCTTCAATATTGGCATCCATCTGTGTTTACTAACAATCAAAATACTGGAAAGAGTTGTACTTTTGAATGTTTTTAAATTTGCATAATTAGCTTAAGTTTGGAATTTCCTGTCGGTAGGAGGTTGTCAAATGAAGAATTTGAAAGTTTATACTAATTTTCTTGCCTTTTAGTTGCTATTGTTCAATTACAAAGGTTAGCACAACACTATCAGGACCTACTTTTATAAAGTTTTTGTGTCGTATCTGCACATGCGTTGTTGCTCAAGTTAAACTATGTAGATGTGTGCTGCACAACAGGGTGTGGTGGAGGTAATGCACTAGGCAAGTTGTACTCAATTATTGGCTTTGGCTGACCGTATTAAAGTTTAACATTTTGTGCTAGTTTAAAACATTTGTCTCATTTCTTTTAAAATCTTTTTTTGTGCATCTCTTTATCATAACCCAATTGACCAGTTTAAACTGGCATGCTGCTTTAACTTAGCATATTTTGATTATATTTTAACTGTATAGGAAACAAATTGCGGGTAAAAAAAATTTCAATACTGATCAGGTATGTTGATTTTGGGGAAAGTTTAAGGTTTTTCCTTGTGTTGTAACATTTGTTATTGTGAATTTAAAGTGTGTTCACAATCTTGGATTATAAACTTACACACAAAAAGAAGACACGAAAGCGTAGATTGTGAACAGACAGCAGATTCTCCTCTGTTTACCTATATATTAGATATGTATGGGTTACTAGTCAGACGGTGTTATGGAAAAGACTTGTGGGTTGTCTTAATCCTTGTTTTGTCTTTTCTATTGGATGATGGTAACTTTTTTTTTTGTATACATATGGTCATTTCTCCAGGCAGGCAGTACATGTCAATGTAAAGACTTGAAGATCTCACGTGTGATTAATGCATGGAGTTAAACACGGGCACACCCTTTTTACCCTCCTTGAGTTCACTCAACACCATTTGTCATGGCAAGTCAAGAAGTGGTTATCACTTACCGTCACAAACTCATGTTCTTTGTCCATGTGTCGAGCACAATTCATAATTTCACTAAACGTGTTCATAAAAATCTTAAAACCTTTTTAGCTGCCAGAGATTTAATTTTGTTTCTCTTGACATATGGCTGTTCTTACAGCGAATAAGACAGTGTCTTTGGAGAGTCCCATGCCCTCAGAAAGCACAGTTTTGACTCAAGAGCTTGGCTCCCAAGAAGTAGCCAGTGTTGAGACTATGGAGGAGCAACCAAATGGTATAGCTGTAACTCAAGAAAAAATGACCCAGCAAATGCAACTTGCTATGCCTGAAGAAACTCTTGCCTCAGTGGTCGGCACTACTGCTACGCCAGCAGGAATGCCAGACGATTGTGACGCAGTTCCCAACAAACAGGCTGAGAGTCAGGAGTTGGTGTGTGTTACTGAAGAAGTAACCAGCCATGAGATTGGGCATATTTCAGCTGAAGTTAAGGGCTCTGGAGAAGATCTAGCACCCATGGCAGACAGCCTGTCTGACGATTCCAAAAAAGTTGCTCTTGAAGTTCTTGCTACCACTGAAGATGGGAAGGCTAGTGATGTCCCAGAAACTGGGGAAGACATCCAGAAGAATTCTACCCTAGAAATGGCTAATGATGAACCTCAAATATTTCCTGGTGATGAGCAAGTTGATGCAGCCACCCAAAACAAAAATCTTGAAGAAAAACAACCTGTTCTACTTCTTTCTAAAGCCATTGAGTCAAAAGGGCCCTCCAAATGTGAAGGCCCCTCTCTTTCCACACGCCACCTGTCAGGTTGGTTTTCTTCCATGACATAACCCAGGCTATAGAAACATTCAAATATTTTCAGTTAATAGTTTTTTGTCAATTATACAAATTGATTTTGAAGTTTAAGTTTTACATACGCATTTGGCAAGTATAAAATACAGGTTTAAAAGATTTCAGATTACATGATTGACAATGGACTGGATGAATTCTGGGTTTTTATGTCGTTATAGCTGAATCTGCTGTTGCTTATAGTTAGGTATTGTACTTTAGAACTCATCACATTGGTTAGTTTGGAACCAAGAAATTCATTATTTTCTTTATAAGAGCATTATTTCTAACAGATTTGTATTCCTAGTATAACATAATTTACTTGAATAGACTAGTCTAATCTAAAAAAAACTAGTGCATATAGTAGTGTGTGGTGAAATGCATTGCAAATGAGGGTCTTTGTTCGATATGCATCCTCACTAAATGTAGAATGTATTTGTGTGTGCAAGTGATTAGTATATATCTAGAATTTGCATCAATTTACAGTCAGGCAGTTGTGTACTTTTTCCCTAACTATAGAAATGGTTGCTTCTTGGTTTGTGGAGATTTAACCTGCATGAATAAGACTTCCCACTTTGCCATCAAATTTTTTGAAAGAATATTTTTCTATTCAGCTGCACCTCCTGCCCCAGCTTCCTCCCAGCAACCACAGGCAGCTTCTGGCTCTGCAAAGCCCAAAGGCAAAGATGCCAAAAGTGCACAGGGTACCACAGCCCCAAAGGCTGTCCCTGGCAGAAGAAAACGGTCTTCTATGTCTGCCTCTTCCTCTTCTCCCACTTCTCCAAAATCTACTCCCTCTTCTACCCCCCGATCACCTATGCCATCTTCTCCCCTTGCTTCCTCACCTGGCGGCTCTCTTGCCAGTCAGAGCTTGACACCAAAAGTTATCAAGGCTGGCAAACAAGTAATGCCTAAAAAAGGAGAGGGATTTGTACCTGCCCCTCTCTCTGTGGAAAAATCTCTTGGGGCTAGCCCGAAGCCAGCTGTAGTTGAGGCTAAACCTGAAGCAGTCGATATAAAGAGCACATCCCCGGCTTCTCCAAAGCCAGTTGCAGCCCCTCCAGCATTTAAAATTACCTCAAAACCTGCTGTTGCTGCTCCTGTTTCATTTTCAGGTACTCTTGCAACTAGCCCTCCGAAATCAGAGTTTAAAGCAGCATCTCCAAAAGTACGTCCTATTACAGTCGTTGATGATGATCTCCCACCACTTATCCCACCTGTGAAGCCAGTTAAAATTCCAGAAGTAGTGCCCCCTGTTCAGAAAGAGATTGCCATGTCTCCCCCTAAACCACAGCATATTCAGAGTTCTACTGTCCCCATTGAGGCTATTAAGGTAGCTCCCAAAGCTGCATCTGCAGAGGCTAAGATTGATATGAAGCATAAGCCTGCTGGTGCCAAGGGGGTTTCCAAGGTAACATCTGACCCTGTTGAAGATGTGAAGGTGGTTACTAAAGCTGTTACCATTGAGGCCATTAAGCCAGCTCCTGTTGAAGTCAAGGCCCAACCTGTGCCCATTAAAGTTCCTGAACCAGTTCAAGCAGCAGCTCCAAGCAAGCCCACACCCATTGAGGCTGCTAAGCCAGTTGAAGCGGCCAAGCCTACTCCTAAGGTTGTTGCTGCCCCTGTTGAGGTTCCTAAGCCTGCTCCTGCTAAGGCAGTTGTTCAGGATAAACCCGCTGCCCCTGTTGAGGTTCCTAAGCCTGCTCCTGCTAAGGCAGTTGTTCAGGATAAACCCGCTGCCCCTGTTGAGGTTCCCAAGCCTGCTCCTGCTAAGGCAGTTAAGGATAAACCTGCTGCCCCTGTTGAGGTTCCCAAGCCTGCTCCTGCTAAGGCAGTTAAGGATAAACCTGCTGCCCCTGTTGAGGTTCCTAAGCCTGCTTCTGCTAAGGCAGTTGTTCAGGATAAACCTGCTGCCCCTGTTGAGGTTCCTAAGCCTGCTCCTGCTAAGGCAGTTGTTCAGGATAAACCTGCTGCCCCTGTTGAGGTTCTTAAGCCTGCTCCTGCTAAGGCAGTTCAGGATAAACCTGCTGCCCCCGTTGATGTCCCCAAGCCTTCAGTTGAGGACAAGTCTGTTCCTGATAAACAAGTTACAGTAAAAAAATTTAAGTCAGATGTAGAAGTTAAGTCTACTCCAGAGGTCATCAAAGCTGCAGAACCTAAACTACCTGCTCCTGAGCTTCCCAAGCCAGCTACTGAAGCTAAATTGCCAGATGGTAAAGTTGCAAAGCCTGATACTGCTGCAGTCAAACCATCGCCTACTTTTAAACCCGCTCCTGTTGAGCCTGCCGTTTCTGCCCCAACTCCACGTAAGCTCACATTTGCTGAGGCTGTTGCAAAACCTTCCCCTGTTAAACCTGAGGTAATTAATACAACTACTTCTGAGCCTGTTTCATCACCTAAACCTGCTAAAATCCCTGCCAAGGTGGAGCCTGTGATCAAGAACGACAAGGGTATTTCCTCCTTTCTCTCATGATTTTTGCCATCTGTTTTTCAATTTGCTATTTAGCAAACTAGTAGTTGAAATAGGCTGCTTCTATTTGAAACAGTTTCCATATTGCACCCCATGGTTAACTTTAAGCCATTTTTGCAGTCTCATTTATTCTATAATGTTAGTTACTTGTTCAAAAGATCTTTTGGGTAAACGTCAGTATGGATTTAAGCTTTCAGGGTATTTTGTGCAGAGTGAGTGGTGGTTGTAGTTTTGCAATTCTTGTTTACTTGTGACCGTCTAATTTTTTAAATCTTCATTCCAGGATTCATATACCGTATTTTCACGACCATATGGCGCACCGTATGAAAAGGCACAGTCTCAGTTATTTGTGCCATTACTATATTTAACACATACATACGGCACATCTGATCATAGGGCGCTGAAACAAGCATACTAGTTTGCGTTTTTGACTCACTGGGATGTCAAAAGTGAGCGCCACCTCGTCCATGTTTGTGAAGTAGCTGGGCTGGATGTGTTTGTTGGAAATCTGTTTGCTGCAGTAGGACCGGAAGATGGCCATCTTTTTTTATAATCCTCTGGAAGTTGCTGCGCTACCGTAGTCTTTGTCCGGATTGAAAAATGGCACCGTTTCATGAAACGAAAGCACCAAGACGGACCTCCTTGGAAATGTTCAATGTTCATTTCTTCTGCTAGCGTTATTGCTTTTAGTCGAATGGTGACCGTCGAAACGCTTCTCCCGCTCGTTCGGTGTGCATTGCTCGGTGATCCACTGCTCGAGTCTTTACTCCAACTCGGGCCACCTGGCCTTATGTCCGCGGAAACTCAGCTGCGTTACCGTTCTCATGGTGTCCTCTACTACGTCCGCCTTACAACAACACATAGGGCGTACTGCACCATAGGGCGTGCCGCACATTTTGAAGAAAATCTAAGATTTTTATGTGCGCCTTATGGTCGTGAAAATACGGTAGCTTTATACAGAATAACTTAACCAAATGGATTTAGGAGGGTGTTCTGCTGACTAAATGATGGTTCTTGTTTTTATAGGATCTGGCACAGAGTCGGACAGTGATGACTCTGTTCCAGAGCTGGAGGAACAGGACTCTGCTCAGACACAGACACAGCAAGCTCAGGTAAATTGGTCTAGGGTTAGTTTGCATCCCTCTGATAGACAAAGTGTTTAAATTGAGACAAGATGACTCGGTGTCAAGTAGATTTTACTCTTCAATGATGATTTGTACAGTGACTTTCGTTCTTCTGAGTCTACTGAAGCCATTCTTTCTGTCCTGAGAAGAGAAAATACAGTGACATGAGATGTTTGTTGTTCTTCACATATAACAAGATATAAGTCTGTATAATTGTCTTTCTCTAAAATGGTGTAAATATCTTTTGCAGCTTGCAGCAGCAGCAGAAATTGATGAGGAACCAGTGAGCAAAGCCAAACAGAGCCGCAGTGAGAAAAAGGCACGAAAGGTAAACCAACTGAACAAACTTGATCCACGTCGTTGCATTTGAACTTTTTGGATGATTGGAGAGAGCTAATAAATGTGTCATTTCCTGTAGGCAATGTCAAAGCTTGGTCTCCGGCAAGTAACAGGAGTTACCAGAGTCACCATTCGTAAGTCAAAGAACATCTTGTTCGTCATCACCAAACCAGATGTCTACAAGAGCCCCGCATCAGACACATATATCGTCTTCGGTGAAGCTAAGGTATGAACGGTTGTCTGGTGTTGACATTTTGCAACTCGTTAAACTACTTATAGAAGTCAAATTGATGGTACTGTAGGTTCATTGGTTGTTGTTTTTTTTTTTTTTTTTTTTTAAAGAGAGAGAGAGGGAAAAATTTATTAATTGTACTCAATTTTCTTCTCAGATTGAAGATCTTTCCCAGCAAGCCCAGCTGGCTGCTGCAGAAAAGTTCAAGGTACAGGGAGAAGCTGTATCAAATATCCAGGAAAACACACAGACGCCAACAGTACAGGAGGAGAGCGAAGAAGAGGAGGTAAGGGATTGATTCAGGTTAAAAAGACTAATTATTATGATTCTATCTGAATGAACAATAATAACTGTCTTTTGTTAATAAAAGGTTGATGAGACCGGAGTTGAGGTCAAGGACATTGAACTCGTCATGTCACAGGCAAACGTGTCGCGGGCGAAGGCAGTACGCGCCCTGAAGAACAACAACAACGACATTGTCAATGCTATTATGGTATGTTTTTAAAACTTATGTGCTCAACAGTTGTGAAAAATGTGTTCATGTACACGCAGAATTCTTCAGTGATGATTTTTTACAGTGACTTTCGTTCTTCTGAGCTTACTGAAGCCAACATTTCTGTCCTGAGAAGAGAAACAGAACTTTGACCTTCACTAGAAACACATTTTCACATTTACTAACAAACTTTTTTTATTTATTTTGCAGGAGTTGACAATGTAAAGGGATGCGGTCAACAAAGTGTTGAAGAAAGGTTGCTGATAAATCTAAGCTCGTTTATACAATTTATACCCAAGATGGAAATAAAGTTGTGGCTTGAAAAATGACATTTTGACTTTTGTCTCTGTTAAAAGATCACATAATTTAAGGTAGGAAACAAGATGTAATATAATATGGATCGACCATCCTTCTTTAGTACTTCCATACTATTTGTATCCCAAGGAACTCCAATTCAGTGTCCGAGAGAACAAGGGAAAAAAATTGCTCTGTAATAAATTCATTTTAAAGGTCGTCTTATTCTACTATTAAGAGGAATTAGTTTGTTTTTAAATCTATTTTTTTTTTATAGGAATCGAAATACAACCCCACTTATTGAGACAAAATAATGTGAAATTCTAACAAAGTGACTCAATCATCCCACTGTTGACCTAGACACGCAATATAGTGCCGATATGTATTCCTTATTGTGGGTCTCTTGAAATGCAAGACACTATGCAACTACAATTATGGAGGAAAAATTGAGCTGTTGAAGATGGAAGTCCACCTGTTTTAAAACATTGCTATCTGGAAATGTATTTCCCTACATGTCACTGTTAAAAGTTTTTTACTCCCTCTTTACCAATAGCTTAAGTTTTGATGTAAACTTCATAAGCCTAAATGAATTCTGGGGAGGAGAATAACCACAGAAAAGTGAAAAGTGAGGTGATGCTAGGCAAGTAAGAGGATGTTTCTGTATTTGCATTTCACATTTTTGTCCATTTACAGACTGATTAGAAAATAAAATATGTTAAGTTTTGATTTAATTTTCTTATATATAGGTCTTTTTGAAGTGCTTAAGACTTAAAGACTTCTTATCCATGTTGATGCTAGATCAGGACTGAATGGCCATTTTATTCCTTAATTGGCTTAATTTACAACCATAACAGGGCGACTCCATCTGCTGTACCATTTTGCAAGGCTGTTTAGTCCCATTAATATGAAATATGCAAATTGCAATAAACACCAATTAGCATGTGCTGAAGTGGTTCATCTTTTGTGCTTTTGACCTTAAAATTGTGATTGAGTGTGTGAAGGGAGGCCAACAGGGATGTAGGGCACCATGACAAAAATGTCACTTTGGACCTCATGTCAATGCTGCAGACTGTGTAAACCCTATAAATACAACAATTTGCTGACATGAATCAATATTCTTAATAAATTTCACAATATTATTGCAAGACTGATGTGGCAAAAGCTGTATTTTGCATTTTAATGTTTTAATAACTTATTTTGGTATACAAATAAAATATTTTTTCTTTTTGGATGGAAGTAATTTTCATTTTTTATGTGCTTCTTCACCTCTTTTGGTGCTGTCCTGTAACTGTCTCTCTACATATACCTGTCACAATTGTCACCTACGCATGGTCCTAGCTTTGAATAATGCAATTATTAATTTCATAACCAATACAAATGTATGAGTCCCCAAGGGACTAATACAGTTATATTCGGTTCAAGCAGTTCCTGAACACAAAAGCACACACAAACTACTAGAGTGACAATGATATTGAACAGAAGATAACTGACATGTCAGAAACACCCAGAACAGGGTAGTCCAGGGTATACAACAATATACAGAGTATACCTACATATTTTTTAGTCACCAATGGGTATACCCACTTCTAAATCCCCCTGAAGAGTATGCAGGGCTGACCTTACCATACTGAAAAAATAAATGCAGAGAAAAAAATACTTGGATAAGTTGATTTCTGTATCATGTATTGGTTTATATGTTTTGCTTCTTTAATTTTTGTCCCTGCATTTATTTATTTTCTTGTTTCATTATCATCTGACATATTAATGATTTTATAATAGTGAGCAAATATTACTGATAGATGTCTTGGTAAAGTGAATAGAGTAGTCTTAGGTCACTGATTCTAAAATGGTGTTTTTCTGGACTGCTTAAAAAAAAGGGCAAAACAAAACAAAAAACAATTCAGAGTATATTCACATCTCCAGGGACCACTGAAGACACTACATCAGTACAAAACCAAGGCCACAAGGGCCAAAAGGACTAGGAAGAAAAACTCACTCCCTAGCAGCACTCAAAATAACATGACTAAAACTAAGAACCAGCATTCAATGAGTAATGTAGGTTTTTTTTTTGTTTATTTCTATATTATGAAGAATGTGATAATATCGTGTGTAAAAATTCAACTTACTGGATTTTATTATTTTCGGCCAAAAAAGAACCAAAACTAATGGAAAAAAGTGGATAGAGTGATACTTTTTTAAAGTAAATGTATAAATTCATCAAGTATTTCTGGTGTCCCTACCACTCATTCACCTTCAGAAGCATCAGTACTTTTCCTCCTCTCACTCCGCCCATGGTTTAAAGCTTAACTTAACTGATACGTGTACACTGAAAAGGGTGGAGCGTTGCAAGAAAATCACATAAAGTCATATTAGGTCCGGCAAAGCTCTGGGCTAGTAAGTGGATGCCTCTTCTCCTCCATAGACATCACCCGCAGCTGTATCTGAAAGCTCTAGAAACGTCTACTGCGTCCCATTTGCGTCAGTACCGTCATTCTCATCCGTAGATACGCAAGAAGATCCGGAGTGTAGTCCACAGTGTGCAGGCGTTTGCATTGACTCTGTTAGCGGCATTCCTTCTTTTGCTGGAATTACCTTCTTTGCACAACTCTGTCTTTTCTGCGACAAAGAGGCTCACTCCACACAGAGACATGTAAGTTCTAGAAAGTTCCCTTCAGATTCGGTGTGTGGAAAGTTTAATAGTATATCTTCTGTGGCTAGCTTATGGTAGCCGTGCGACAACATGCTTTGGCGAGGGCGGGAGGTTGGCCTTAACCTAAGTGAACTCTTGGCTAACGGTTATGTATTTTAGATGGGGACGCTGTAAAAACAACCTCATTACTGCACAGATTTTAGCAAAGTCCTTTTCTCAGTGTTAAATTGTGGTGTTGAGGACGGGTACTTTATGCTCATATCATGGGTCAGGTGCACCGCATGGCTTTACAAACGTAGCGGCTAACGACAACGGTGCTAGCTTAGTGTTCATTGACTGACTTGGAATTTGGAGGCTATCAGTAGACTTTAGCACCCGATATCTGACACTTTATGACTTCCGCCTCATAACGCCAATGTTGTCCTTGTAATGGTAACCGATTACCACTTAAACAGTTAACTCACCGGGTTGCAAATCTATGATCGACGTGAATAACGTCTGTATGTAGCACTAGCGATCATCGCGTTATGCTGCCCTCTTTGGTCCATCATTTTAAGAGGATTTACTTAATGGTGTGGTAGTTTAGTGCCAATAGAATAATAATGTTAGTTGCTGTTTACTGGACTCGTCCTCATCTTTATTTATATCTAGTCTATTAAAAAGTCAGTCGGGGAACTTGGGTGATTATTAAACCTCGAAGTTACACAGAAGATTGACTTTTCCCTTCATACAATGAAATAAGCTCCTTGCTCAGCTTTATTCATCTATGTTTATTCACTGATATACGTATTACTATTATTTGATGCTACTTTTGCTCCCACTGGTTATCTCACTAGTAGGATAATATCTTTAGATTACTTTTTAGCTACTAGTAAACAAAAGATATGTCTAATATGTTCTTGACGAGCCACAAAAACGTGTAGAAATTTGACTTATCGTGGTTTAATATAATTAATGTCACTGCCAACCTCAGTTAACAATGTGTCATCTTTGAGGGCATCATGACTCTGATGCACACTGGTAACTAGAGTCTGGGTGGTAATTTGATACAGAGGCTTTTTGAAGGCAAGCTGTTGAGCTTGAATACTAGAATGCTTGTTACCATGACCTATACAATGTATTATGTATGTTTAATGTGGAATGGCCTTCTAAGCAAAGACATGTATACAAAAGTTGGTCTGTATTGGTCTGAGGTGCCAACAGCCGTACTTAAAACGAACACTTAGTAGCGTTTGTCTAAAAAGCAGTAAGATTTTAAAGCCTAAGGCTTGGGGCACATTGGCTTGATGTCATGGTAATAATTTTGTGTTCTGTTGCAGGCATCCAGCAACTGCCAAGTGGTACGACAGAAGGGACTCTGTTTTTATAGAGTTCTGTGTAGCAGACAGCAAAGATGTCAAAGTCAATTTTGATAAAGCAAAGTGTGGATTCAGGTAAGTTGTAATCAGTCATTCTGTAAACATGCACTGTGCTATGTATCATGTAACGGGTGTTCAGAATATCAATGGGGTTTTTTTTTGTTTGTTTTTAACAGTTGTCTTGGAGGAACAGACAATACCAAACATGAGAATGAAATAGACCTTTTTGAAGCCATTGATGAAAATGTAAGTTAACTTGATTGACTGATTTATCGTTGTATATGGTTCAGGATTACATTTTCCACAATTCTGGTTTGGTCTTTGTCTACATGACACAGGAATCCAAACATAAACGCACAGATCGGTCAGTGTTGTGCTATTTACGGAAAGCACAACCAGGGAAGGCATGGCCGAGGCTAACAAAAGAGAAGGCTAAGGTGAGTTGCACTTTCTCAAACATCCAAATTGTTGTGTTAGAATAATAACTCTAGGATAAATTTCTCAAAGCCGAACCGTAGAATACCAGAAATTCAATTGGTACAATTACTATAATGTGTGTTTGGTGTGACTGCAGCTGAGTTGGCTCAGTGTGGACTTCAACAACTGGAAAGACTGGGAAGATGATTCAGATGAGGAGATGGGCAACTTTGATCAATTCTCAGATGTAAGTGTAACACCTGCATTAACAAAACTACATCTTTAATTGTTTTCTAGGTGTTTTGAGTCATAAACTGGCTTTGTTTTTGATATGACAGTCACTGTGTTTACCTTCTAATACTCAGTAATTATTTTGTTTTATTAAACATAGAGACTTTGAGCTTCAGCAGGACCGTAAGATAGGAACAGTAATATAGTATTTTTGAGCTGGGGGGAAAAAAACTATTTTTTTTCCCCATCCTGGCACATATTAGTTCTAAAATGATGCACACTTTAACTGAAAAAGAGAAGACCACTGGTATCTCTTACTCTGAGTTTCAGTCTTGTAATCAGCACCAGGAAGCAAATGGCAAATTGTGTGCATCATTACAGTTGAGTGTTTAGTTTGGTTATTCAGTGAGTAAGTAACATTAAATGCAAATACACTGATAAAAAGAAGTCCTTCTGGCACAACAACATGTGTCTACAATTATAAACATTAAAGTTTTAATTGTGAGCTATGGTATCAAATTTAAAAAAAAAAAAAAAAAAAACATGAAAGGACTTTTTAATACCATTACCTTAACAAATGGGTTTGGCCCACAGATGATGAACAACATGGGAGGTGAGGATGACCTACCGGAGCTAGTTGGTGATGAAGATGTAAGAATCTCCTTTATTTAAATTTGTTATTAATTTCTGACTTTATTAAACTATGAATAAAACAATTGGTAAATCTAAAAATGTTTTCCACAATCACCGGGGGTGTATTTTTCTATGTGTAACATTTCTGCCTTTTTCATTTTTAGGATGAGTCGGCAGATAGTGATGATGAAAGTAAGTGCTTCATTATGTTTGCACCTTGCAACCACTCCAACAATATACAAGTGCCATTTTTTATATGGATTTGTTTGGATTTATATTGGGTTTTTTTGTGCTTGATTCCAGAAATCCCAGACTTGGAATAAATGACTGTAAGACTCCAGAAACAAAAATGGAAGAACAGAAAGCAAGAGGAAACAAAAATGTATATCTTGAAATTGAAGGCAGTGACAAACAACTGTACATATGAGTCAGTAGCCATATTTAAATCCATAGCCTCAGCTCCAAACTTTTGAGAGATCAGTCCACTGAAGGTTGATATGCATGGTATTGTACAGAGCAGCTATCTCCACTTCCATTTGCTATACTGCACCTTTTTGGGTATTCTGTTTTACTGTTAAATATTACAATTAAGCACACATTATTTGTTGGAAAAGCTGTATAGTTGTCCTCAACAGAGCAATACATGTGAAAGAGATTTACAAGTTGCTTTCAAATTAATTGTGATTTCTAAGATACTGTATTAGGCCCACCTCTTCCCAATGTTGTGGTTTTAAGTTAGTTGATCAGTGTAGCTTATCTCATTGATTTATAAAAACACTAGTCGTGAACATCAGAATTAGATGCATTGGGTTCCTCTAAAAGCCTTCCATGTGCCGTGAATTAGATATCTCGGAGGCCAGTTTTTGTTTGTCGCTTAACCTTCCAACTTACATGTTTCCCTTTACTTCTTTACATGTTTAATGTCTGTCTGTGAAATCTGAATTATCTGGAATTGTTGCAGAAATACTTACATCCTCCCAGTGATAATCTGCTTTGGTCATTTGAATAAAGTCCATATATTTAGTATCTTGACAGTTTCTCTTTCCATACCCATTTAACATGCAGCCTCATGTTGGACTGCAGAACAAGGTGTAATGTATTGCAGCTGTTACAATGAAGCTTGAAGCTTGGTTGGGCCTCAACAATATGTGGTGTGTTGCTATTCTCCAGGTTTGTTCTATTTAATTTCAAGATCTTTCCCCCTTGGGGAGTGCTGTTATGATAAGGCGATGTGTAATGACCAAATTATATTTGCACTGTCAATAAAATGTAAGGGGATACAAGTAATGTTGAACTACAGTGAAAATTCTTTTTTTATTGTCTACATCTTTCTAATAAACTGTTTAAGAATCATTTCTGGTGTGTGGGTTGTCCATTTTGGTTTGGATGATTTCTTGACACATGAACATTCCTTTGTGTTTTAGAGAGGAAGGTTAAGCTTCTGAGGGCACCTGATAATGACAAATGGGAAAGAGCAATTACTAATAGACGCTCATATTTGGAGCCTTTTGACTAGATAATGTGTACTTTTGCCAAATCAGTTTATCACTTTCTACACGTAATGACGAAGGACAACTTCCTCGAGTTGTGCAGTTATGTAACCCGCATAGCATGAAGGCTAAAGTTTGCTATTGTCTCATGATTCTTCTAAAACTACTCTATAGATTTACTAAACAAAGAGATTGATTAGTTGGCTCATTTAGTAACGTTAATCCTTTAGTTCCCAAAGTGAAACGGTTACTCGTATATTTTTCCGAGTGTATCATATATAGAGTATATCTTAAGAATTCATTTTGGAGAACTAAAATGTTTTAACGCACTACGGGTAGGTGTTAGGACCCAGAAACCTCTGGAATCCTGGGCCAAAAAATATTAGCATACTTCCTCTTTAGGCCTGATTTCCTTGCTGTCATTTCCGAGAAAATGACTGTAATATGCTATGCTATTTTCCTGTTTTTAGACTGAAACGCATTAAAATAAAAGCGTGAAATCTGTAGCCATTTTACAAATGGCTAAAATGAAAGAAAAAAAAACAATATATCTGGAAGGGTCACAGTAGCAAATTAAATGAGGTTAGACTCCATGAGATTATTTGCTATCCATTACAAACTGGATGTAATTATTAAAACACAGAAATGCTTTGTAATACGTAAAACTTATTTAGAAATTAACTATATTTACCCAGGTCATAAAACACTTTAATAGTGTATCTCTTGATTCCATTGTGTAGTTATATCGCTTCCTCGGTTATATTTCAAACTATACTTTTTCTGATAGTCTATACAGCTGTTGGTAGTATCATTGTCTACACGTAGAACCACCTATGGATGTAGAAATGCGATACTTGTTCGAAAGTAACTTCAGATGTATCAGCCTATTTTTAAAACTTACAATTATTTTCACCGCAGTTATAGCTTTAAATTACATGAATCACAAACACTGATATAAAACAAATCAAAATTCTGAAAATTATTTTTATATAATAAGCTTTAATTTTTTTTACTTTTCCTACTTGTATATTTAACTCAAAATTAATTATAACATGTAGGTTGACTTTTGAGCAAGTTAATAATAAAGTCATTATTATTATTATTATTATTATTATTATTATTATTATTATTATTATTATTATTATTATTATTATTATTATTATTATTATAGTTTTCTTGTGAAGTTTCATTAAGATATTTGACCGGATGTGTGTGTAGTTATTGTTGGGACGTTTACGTTGCAACTGTTCGCTCTGTTCTGTGATCATGGCTGCACTGGACCACACCAGCCATGTTTGCTAATTTAAAACCCAAAGGTTAGGGAATAGTTGTTTATTATTTATCGCCGTGCCATCTTTACTCCCAAATCTGATTAATCGAAGACCAAGAGGCATCGGTGCCTCTGAAATCTAAGGAATGAAAGGTTTGCTTCCTTTAATTGAAATACAACGAAACTTTTGATTGTGGCAGTGTGGGAGGATGATGCTCTGCAAAAATTGTCTGTGTGCGTGCAGCGTAAACAATGTAACTTCATCTGGTTGGTAGCTAACGTTAGCCCGTGAAACAAAAGGGAACCCGCACGTAACTATTATTAGTGGTTTTGTGTAAGTTAGTTTATAACAAATTACCGGTTGATATTTATTTTCATCCATGTTGTTCTCCTTTGGCGATTGGCATCATGAATCCACACAAGCGTGGTTGCGGTACCTGCTACCTGGCTATTAGCTAACATCGCGGCTTAAGTTCTCTAGCTAGCGTAACTCATTTTGGGTTATCGTAAGGGATGCTATCAGTTAGCTATCTTGCTAACGTGTGCTAGCGATGTTCTATTGTGATGATTTAGCCGAATAACCTTGAAGCTGATGCGGTGAATAATTTTGCCCAGTGTTTTGTGTAGAAGTTAAAGGCCTGTTTGCTTCTTAAATTGTTGAAGTCTTATCTAAGGCTAACAGTTGCGAGTCTCAGTTGTTAGCGCAGCTGACTAGCCAGGCTTAGAACTAAGTGAATTGTTCGTTTGAGAATGAAGCTAACGATAGTTGGCTAACGCGGTGACTCTTCAACGGCCTTGTTAAAGAAGGAAATGAAGTGCAAATAATGGGCTATTTGCACATCTCGGGGCTTTGGGTGTGTGAAACAACGAGTGAAATGGTAAAGGGTATGTGTGTTGATGTAAAACATAATCCTCTATTGTTGGCTGAGGTGGTCGGGTGGTGAATACTGGGGCTAACGTTCTGTCTGTCTGGGCCGTACATTTATCATGGTAGACCGGCTGTGCTCATGTTAGCAGCGCCTCATCAGCGGTAATGAGAAGCTTCTATCGTAATATTCAGTTTGTCCATTACGGCTTGCTCGGGCCTGGCATCTGCTGTAGCTGGCTGCGACATTTTGACGGTTGTTGTTGGAACGAAATGGTGCTGTCACAAGCTACAGATGGCAAAACCATTCAAGATAGACATTCGAATGAGGAAATGATACACATTATGTGCTTCGACTTTCTTCGAAACGACATGGAAATAAATACAAATGAATTAAATAATAAATTTGTGGTAGTGTGCTCATGCGTAGCGACTGATATAATGCGCATGAATCTTGGCTTACATCATTTGCTTTCCTGCATTATATTTAACGGAGATGGGCGCTGATGAGATGCATGTACACTTGCTTTATCTTGCGGTGCTTTTTTGTTTCTTAGATGGAGGCAAATAATCATTTCAACTATGGCACCCACTCCTCAGCAAACTCAGGACTGAAACTCTCCTCAGGGGATTCTCTTTATACTAACGGGTCCTCCATGAGTTTCCCTCAGCAGGGGAAGAGTGAGTGTTTTTATCTTTTTAAAAATATTTTTAAAAATATTTAATCTACTTCGAAGGTATTATAGTCTACTCATCTTTAAAACTATTTTTTTAATGTTCTATATTCTATAATTCTTAAACAGGATCCAAAAAAACCTTTGAATTTTGCAGTCATAAAATATTAACTGAGCTAATACTTTTATGTCTGACAGATATGAATGGCGAACTGAATGTGAATGGCGTCACTACTGTACTTGGATCTGGTGTGTCTGGTTCCCACCCACCAACAGCCCCTTACCCCCACATGAGCAACCACCACCAGAGCAACATGGGCTATGACTACTTGTGGGGAGGACATCCTCAGTATGGTCCAGCTATGAGCAGCTCTTCTGGGCAAGGGATGCACCAGAAGCAGCCCTCACCTGGAATGGGGCAGGCGCAGTCTCAGCACCACTACCAGGGTCGTGGACAGTACCAGTTGAATGGGAGTATTGAAGGTTCCCATCAGCCCCCTGTGGCAGGTCCACCAAACATGCCTGTTAGTGGGGGACAATACTGGAACAGAAGTAACCCTGGCCCGCAGCAAATGAATTACAACTCTCATATGTATGGGACCTACCAGAGTCAGACACATCCTGGGATTACACAGTCTCAGCATCACCAGCAGCAACCCTTACAACCGCCCCCACATCAGCAGTCTCAGTCACACCTCCACTCTCATCGTCACCCACATCATCACCACCAGCAGCAGCAGCCACAGCACTATGGCATGATGCCTAATGGGATGCCCTACTACCAGCATCAGCCTCAACGCCCGTCCCTCCCATCTCCGCAGCAGCAGCAGTCACCACCGCAGCAGCCTCAGCCTCAAAACCAGGCTCAGATGATGCCCCTGACTTCCCAGAACTTTACCCCCCCACGTGGCAGCCCACAACATCACAGTTTAGGCAGAGGGGGTACTGGCAGCCCTCTTCCCGTGGGGATGTCTGCATCACCGATGATTTCACCGTCATCAGTTCAAGAGAGTGGGTCACCCCAACATCACAACAGGGAAAAAAGTCCTCACTCTGGCAATGTAGGAGTGTCTATCATCTTGCAAGGTGACCACTTTACAACTATGAACTTACTGATATATATACTTAAACATTATCTAACACTTGAACAAGGGCTAAGCAATTTTATTTATTTTTTTAACCAAAATCGTAATACGTCTTGAGTAATTTCACATGGTCTTGTGATATTCCAGGTGACCTATTATACTCTTGAGATGTATGTGAGCATGCTTATTTGTTACAGACCCCGTTTTTCAATGGAAATACAATTTAAAAATTACAGTCAAATTGTGAAACTAATGATATTATGGTGAGAAGAATGTTCTTGACCACATATGCTGAGAGCTTACTATTGATTGAGTAGATGCACAAACTGGCTGGCCAAAAAAATCCCAAACACTGACCTTTGAACATTTGTAAAAAGGAACAATGTGGAATAACAAAACGATTGAACCAAACATCATTATATATTAGGTTTTAAAGGTGGATGTCTGAATGTTGGTTCAATTAATAAGTCTTTACTGGTTCACACTGCTAGAACTGTACTATACTTTACCAGCAGGTGCCACTGTTGGCTAAATGTTAAACTTGCATTCCATACCCTTGACAGTTAATTTTCAAGAGTTGGCCAGAGTATACTTTGTCTTCCTGATGATTCTCCAGAAATAGTCAGTTTTTAATTTTTCAGTCCAAATTACTATTCCAACTTATTTTTATCATTGTGACATCAACCTATTCCACATGTAAGCTTTTCACTTTGAATTCCTCAAAATCAAGCATATTTAATTTTTTTTAAAAAGGAATGTTTGCTTTTTTTCTCTTCAGGGCACACAAGAGAAAATGTCAAAGAGGTAGATCCAAGCTACAATGGCATGGGCCAGAGGCAACCCAAAGGTGACAGTTACCAACCGAAACACTCTACTTCACATGCGGAATCTCCAAGTGATTATCGCCAACATCCTGACAAATCAACATCTCATGGTCCAGAAATGACATCTTCTATGAAAGAGCCAGCAGTGAATGCACCTCCCCAGCCCATGTCACCTCAGCTCCCTGCATCTGCTTCTAACACAGCAGTATCCATGTCTCTAACCAAGGTCTCAACTCCTCCTCAGGCCTCTTCGACTTCACTGGTTTCTGGGTCTCTCATATCTGCCCCTGTTCTCCCGGGTATTTCATCTTGTGATGTTGAGGCTACCCCAAAACAAATGTCAACATCCCCCACTGCGCCCAACGTCCCCTCTCCATCTGTTCCTCCCAGACTTTCCTCTCCCCCTTTAATGGTGCAAGGCCTCAGGCCTCTCCCTGCTGCTGTGACTGAAATACCCACTACTGCACCTACATCAGCAGGTTCCCCCTCTTCCTCTGTGAATGCATCATCTCCAGTGAAGCCATCTTTTGTTCCTCAGAATAAGGCAACATTTCTTTCCTCAGCTTGTGGACCACCTACAACTGTGTCCACCTCTGTCACCACTTCTTATTCGGTGTCCATGCCTACGTCAACTCCAAAACAAATGGTTCAAGAGTCTAAGGGAACTGTGATGGCAGCTGAGTTCTCAGACACACTTGATATTGAGCATAACCAGTCCATAGCTCCACCAGTGACTATCCGTTCAGCGTTGACCACATCACTGAGTTCAAATGTCTCATCATTCACAGATCCTCCATCTCAGATATCATCATCATTAGCAATGTCAGCCTCAACACCATCCAACTCCACTGCCTCTATAGCGTCTTCAGCATCAGGGGAGATGAATTTAGCGTCTCTAGCAGCCCGTGAAAGTTCTACAGCCAGACCTCTATCTACCCTACCTCTTCTAACCACTCAAGCCTCCAGGACTGCACCCGTGTCCATCCCTCCTGCCTCGATGTCTGTGCTTCCTACAAAATGTACTACTTCTGGAGTGATCCAAAATTTTCACTCTGAGCAGCATCCTCCTAATGCCACGCCTATTCATGGTCTGAAGCCGTTGTCTCCCGATCCAGAACATAGCAATGACAGGAAAGAGATGGCTAAAACAGAGGCTGGAAAA
The DNA here is from genome assembly GCA_020466265.1 of Siphamia tubifer. Lineage (NCBI taxonomy): Eukaryota > Metazoa > Chordata > Actinopteri > Kurtiformes > Apogonidae > Siphamia > Siphamia tubifer. The sequence goes on from CM035789.1 coordinate 16,075,494, forward strand.
GCAGAAAAATACTTGCCTCATCTAGATTCAGTCACAGTAAAAACACCACAGAATTTAGAAGCTACTGAGACTCCTCAGTCTGAAATGCTCTCAACTAAATCCCTCACTAATGTTCCTGAGAAACCCTCACAAACTCCAAGTACGCCTCATCACACGCCTGATACTAAACAGACACATGAGGAAGTAGAACATCTGATTGACAACGAAAGTTTTGATAGCTCTTACCAGTTGGATGGCAGTTTAATGTACAGCAAATCCTCTAGAATTGATGACAGCTCTGACTTGGAAAAGACCACTGGTTTAGGTGGTGATGCCTCTTACGTAGATGAGTTCACCCATTCTGACAATAGTTCTCACCTAGGAGAAGACGATTCTCAGTTTGTGAGCACTTCACATGCAGAAGATGAAGCATCTATTATTTATGACAACACTAGAGATAGCAGCTCCTCTGTGGAAGACTCCAGAGACAACATGCTGGACTCCACTGATGCAGAGGAAACATCTGATGCAAAGGAGAGTTTCCAGAACATGTATGAATCCATGCAGGAGTCCTCTCAGAACAATACCTCCAAGATGGAAGAGCCATCGATAAGTGATGTGTCCATGTCACAATCATATGAGTCAATGCAGCAAAGTCATCAAGGTATTTGTTTAAAATCTAATGGAAAGTGGTTTTATTTCTTTATTTTAGACAGCATATATTCCAAAATTTCACAAACATGCCTAAAAGTTATATTTTTAAACAGGTCATGAAGGAGAGTGGGATGCCAGGGGGCATGATACTCCAGACTCAGCTGGACGCACCGTCATTAAGACCACTCTTCATGAAATGATGACTCCCCCGAGTTTCAGGATGAGAGATGAAAAGTTTATCGCCTTTAGTACCCCAGCAGAGAGCCCTGCTGTCCACCCACTCCAACCAGTGACTGATCCAATTGTGCCAGATACTGGAGAACATAAGAAAACCCCAGGGAAACAACGTAAACCTCGCACTCCTAAACTAATATGGAGTAGAACACCAGGTATTTTATTTATTCTAATTATATATATATATATATATATATATATATATATATATATATATATATATATATATATATATATATATATATATATATATATATATATATATATATATATATATATATATATATATATATATATATATATATATATATATAATATTATAAAGTAATTGGTGGTCTAACCTGCCTTTTTTTCCCATCTAAGATTCCCAAAGCTCTGGGGAGGTCCAGCGGAAACCAAGGGTTCGAACCCCAAAAGCAGAAAAGATGAAGACAAAGGAGGAAGGAACCAGGGAAAAAGGCACCAGAAAGAGAAAGAAGTCTCTTAAAGGGGATGTTAAAGAAGCAGCAGATGGATCTGTTGAGGCTGGGTCTCTAACAAATGAGGTTGATCCAATCATGGCCACCATTGATGCGGTTTTGGCCAACACCTCAGCCATCAGCACTACTTTTGTGAAACCCAAGAAGATGAAAAAGTCAAAGAAACAAGATCAAGAGGGGACCACAGTAAAAACACCTAAACTGGATGCAGACACAACTGCTGATGATGGTGGTGATAATGATGATGACAGCTCCACTGCAGGTATTTAAAATACACAGCAGCATTGGTTAGGATTGACAGGATTTCATGGTGTGTTGGTGAGCCATATTGTGTTACTTGAACAGTGCTGATGCTGGTCATGCTTATTTTTTTTTTAACAGGTGAATCTAACAGACGGAGGGTTGCAACAGAGGAGCAGGTCCAATTTCCTCTTCTGCATGGGTAATGATGTTTTTCATTTCCTTCTGGTGTTTTTATGTGGGTGAAATGGTCATTTCAATCTAATGAAGTCTGTGTTTTAATCATTCTTTTTGTCTCTGCAGTTGGAGAAGGGAGATTCGCGTGAAGAAAACTGAAAACCGCATGAAGGGGGAAACCTGGTATTACACACCTTGTGGACGAAGGATGAAGCAGTTTCCGGAAATAGTCAAGGTATTCTTCATGTCAGAATATGGACTTCATTGAGCCGTTCATTTCATCGAGTTATCAGTGATGTCAAAAGACTAACTCATAGATTCTGTCTGCCATTTTATGTTTTCTTTTGCCAGTACTTGAAGAAACATCAGGACAGTGTGGTAAGCAGGGAGAACTTCAGCTTCAGTCCACGCATGCCTGTTGGAGATTTCTATGAAGAGAGGGAGACCTCTGAGGTCTGTATTGTTGTGTTGATGATTTACTCACTTCAAATAACCTCATGGGAATAATTTTAATTTGCTATACTATACATTACAGGGTGTTTCGTGGGTCCTCTTGGCTAATGAAGAAGTCCCATCTATGATCATGGCCATCACCGGTCGGCGGGGTCGACCACCTAATCCTGATAAAGAGAAACCGCGTAGGATTCGTGGCCTTAGAGAAGGGCAGGCCCGCCGCCCAGGTAGACCTCCAAAACTCAAGATGATTGACCTCCTTAGTAAAGTTGACGCCAAACTGTTGAAGCGACTTGAAGCCAAGGGTAAGTCAGTGTTGAGGAGGAAAACTTTTTATTTTTAAATTAAAAAAAAAAAAAAAAAAAAAAGATAGACAACACGTATTCGTTAATCTGCATGGAATAATGTACATTTTGTAACTCATTGCTTATATTGCTTTTTCACAGAAGCTCTTACAGAAGAAGAAAAAGAGAAATTAGCAAAGATCAAAAAGAAGATGAAGAGAAAGGTGCGTTGTCAATTCTGTTGGTAATGTTAAGTTATAATATTTATGTTGTCTTCTCTTGATGACATTGCTGTTTATCTTTAGGCAAGACTGAAGAGAAAGGAGGATGCTAAGATCAAAAAGTTGAAAGAAGAAAAGAAGAAAGCTAAGGTACAAGCATATAGCAATACGTAATACATGATTTATCTGCATTATCATCGTCACCACTGCTAATTTGCTCTCATTTTGCCCTTTCCTTTTGGGATTTTTAGCTTGAACAACAGGCCAGAAGTTTAGGGGTGAACTTCTCAACAGACCAGCAGAATCTTTCCCTTGCAGCATTAGAGTCTACAGCACAGCCCAAGAAACCTGGTCGTAGGAAGTCAGTGAAGGTTGAGGCTCCTCCAGTGATACACCAGACCGATGAAGAGAGGATAGCCCAGGGTAAGAGAGTTCTTGGTGCTCGGAGTAAAGCAAAGGCTCTGGCTAAGGCCCAGGCCGAGGCTGCGGCAGCAGCTCAGGCTGCACTGGCTGCTAAGAGGACAGCGGAGAGGAGGGCTCAAGCTCAGAGACGTCTGGAGGAAAGAAAGAGACAACAGATGATTGCAGAGGAGCTGAAGAAGCCTGCAGAAGACATGTGTCTCACTGACCACAAGGTGAGTGTTGGATTTGAAATTAAGTTCTTGTAGTCTTCTCTCTAAATGCTAGTTCAGATTTGTCCATGTGTAACCACATTGACCTTGGATCTTTGCCTTTATCAGCTTCTACCAGAGCTGTCCCGTATTCCTGGCGTGGTCCTTTCTGGTACTGCCTTTTCACACTGCTTGGCTGTGGTGGAGTTCTTACATGGATATGGAAAAATCATTGGTCTGAATGTACCCAAGGACATCCCTAGCCTTGCTACTCTGCAGGAAGGCCTGCTTGGCTTGGGTGATAGCCAAGGAGAGGTTCAGGATCTACTGATTAAGTTGGTGGAGGCTGCACTTCATGACCCTGGCCTACCGTCATATTATCAGGTAAGTAGAATACGTTTCAAGCATTATTTCTCATCATGCATTTCAAAGATATATTCAGTTTCCCTGTTTTCTTTCATGTATTTCCTAAGGATACAATAAATTAGTTTCTATATCTTCCTGTAGTCTGTAAAGATCCTTGGGGACAAGCTTGTTGAGTTGGAACTCACTCGCAGCACAGTTTCAGAAGTGCTACGCATCTTTTTGGAATCACATGGTTATGAGACCGAAGTATGCAACACATTGAGGACCAAAACTTTTCATGCCCTGCCTCCTGATATCAAGGCAGCCATCCTGGGTTTCTTAGTGGAAGAGCTAAATGGCAGCAATGTTGTCACAAGGTTAGAACAAAAGATTATTTGTCCTAAATACTAGTAATGGGAAACTTAAGAAAGTCATTACTGCCTCGGTGTTGTTTGTTTCATATTCCTTTTTTTTTTTTTTACTTTTCAGTGACATTGACAACACATTGGAAAACATGGCCACCTACAGAAAGAACAAATGGATCATTGAGGGAAAATTACGCAAGTAAGAATTCTCTTCTCGTATGCAGGATAAGTAATTGGATCAGTGTGCCTTTTGTAGTAGTCACATGACATGTTGACCATTTGTTGTGCCTCTGTCAGACTGAAGGCGGCGCTGGCGCGTCGCACTGGACGGTCAGAGGAAGAGCTGTGTTTTGAGGAGAGGAGGCGCAGTGCCAGAGTGGCAGAGGAAGAAAACGTCAATTTAGAGGAGAGTGGCCTCATCGCTGATAGAGGCAATCGGCGAGCACGCAAAGAAGAACCCAAACTTAGTGATGTGTGTATTTACCCCAAGTGATTATTTCTTAAAGGAGAAAAATATCATGTCTTCATTTAATGTGATCTTTTTTTGCTTTTTTATAGAGTGAGAGCCCTACCAATGCCAGCATTCCAGAGCTTGAAAGGCAGATAGATAAGCTATCCAAGGTAAGTGTCATACTACATTAAACACAGTACTGTTTACAGTTCTGTTGCTTTTGGTAACAGTCTTGTAACCTCGACAGCGGCAAGCATTTTTCCGCAAAAAGCTGCTACAGTCGTCTCATTCCATGAGGGCCATCTTGCTGGGCCAGGACCGTTATCGTCGCAGATACTTGGCTCTACCTCATCTTGGAGGAGTTCTTGTTGAGGGTCCCGAAGAGCTTTTGAGTGAGTAAAAGTTATGTAAAATCAATTCGTGACCATTTATCCAATTTCTTATCCATCTGCTTACAGAGGTATTACAATAATTTGTATTTGGAGTTTTATTTCAGCCTAAGAAGTTTTACAGTTAAGGGATGAATTTTTATTTGGATGTGCTGAAAGATTTTATTTATAGAGGCTGAAAAAGGTAGAATGAAAATAGACATGACATGATGACCACAAATTCCTTGCCACAATATCGCAAATGGAGAGGAAGATGAAGCAGATTTATACATGCAATACTATTAAAATGTTCACTGTCAGTTATTATTATTATTTTTATTATTTAAAAAAAAATGTTAGTTTTTCTCTTAGCTCTGATTGAATGAAACAATTCTGCCTCTTCCAGTCTAATTCTTCTACTTCCGTTTGTTGTGCAGCTTCTGGAGAGGTACTTGTAGCTGAGGTTCCTGTCACCTTCCTTAAAAAGGAGCCCAAATCTGAGGAGATCTTGACACCTACAAGTCCTCCTCCTACCCTTCCTTCTTCTCCCTCTTCAGTCAATCCCTCCCAGACCTTATCTCCAGATGAGGACCCTCTTCCTGGCACTGCATCCCTCATGAGCAGGCCAAGAGTACGTGGGCGCCCTCGAAAAATCAAACCAGAAGTGGAGCTTCACCTCCGTACAGCAAAGATTCGCCGCAGGCGTCGAAGTAGTGTTAGATCTGGAGGTGAAGATGGTCCAGGATCACCAAACAGTGGTTCACAAGACCTCACGCAGGCTGCCTTCCAAAGCTGGCTCAGCCAATCACAGGAAGCACTGAGTAATGGTACAAATTCAGCAGAAGGGGAGGCTCCAGAGGGGAATCGCCCAGAAGAGAGTGTAAAGGAGATGGCTGAGAAACAGGGACAGTGGTTTAACCTGCTCCCTAAACAGCCATGTGATGAAAACTCTTTGAGCGAGCCTCAAGCACCCACCTCGCCCCGCTCGCCTCCAAAACTCCTTCCACAGATTCCAAGTGCTCTGCCTGCTCTTGCTGCTCCATTCATACAGGTTTGTTCACCATAATCATTCAAAATTAAAATTGTTTGGAGTACTAAAACTAACTTCTCCCCTTTTTTCAGCCGGATCCACTCTTGCCAGTCTTGGTCTCTGCTGACCCTGTGAATCCAGCACCACCACAGGACATGGCCCCTCCAGCTCCTGCGCTCTCAGTTTCTGATTGTGCCCCAGATCAACCACCATCGGCACCTCCTCTTCTTCATGTTGCAGCACCTCCTCTGGTTGCTGCTCCCATTACTACTGCTCCTGCCCCAGCCACCCCAGCCAGGCCAGGACGCAGGCGGAGGAGAGGAAGCAGAGGCAGTAGTCCTGCACGCCGCGGGCCACGTGGAGCTTCAACCAAGCGTCGTGGGCGTCCACCAAACTCTGTCTTCCAGGAACTTGAGCAGCAGTACTTCACACAGTTGGTGGTCAAACCGATACCAGCATGTAAGAGTGTTTGCTTGTCTTAAGCAGGCAGTTTGATATAGCTTTTTTTCCTTTCATTTGATTGACTGGTGCCTACCCAGAGCCAGTGCTGAACCATGCACATCATACTCACTTTTAATTAAGCAGGAAGACACAAATGTTTTGTTCTGAAGTGTCCTTATTTTGCAGCAATGGTGCGTGGCTGGTGGTGGATCAAGGATCCAGAGGAGCTGTATAATACATTACGGGCCTTGCATCCAAGAGGGATTAGGGAGAGAGTGCTCCATAAACATCTGGCCAAACACATGGAGAGCCTAGCTGAGATGTGCACCAAAACTATCAACGGTCAGACTGAAATGATTTTAAGTCTAATTTGCGTTTACATTTCAAGTTTATTTTCTTTGTGGATATGTCTTAGCAATGTCTGGTTCATTCTCCAAACAGACCCGCTGTTTGAGTTGAAGGTAGAGGAGAAAGACATACTCATGGAGGCTCTGCAGCAGCCATGGCAAGTGCAGGAGAAGGCCATGGAGACTGATATCAATGCCTTGCAATGGGTGGAGGATCTGGAGCAGCGTGTCATTGCTGCTGACCTTCATCTTAAGGTAAAAAAAAAAAAAAAATCTGTATTATGCATTAGATTGAGTTGTATCAAAACAGCTGTGATGAAATTAAGCAATGTTCGCAACTATATAGATATTGATAGAGTAGTACCAAAAGGGTCATGTGCTTCAGCAAAGATGTTCAGTTTGTATCAATGTAAAAATTATGCAATGAATGTGCATACTGAGATTTCAGGAAGTTAAACTTTTCTTTCCTCAAGGCACCTCCTCAGAGCGCTTTGAATGATGCAGAATGTACAACAGACACACCAATGGCAGAATTTCAGGTAAATTTTTAAAAACGATCACTTATCACAAACGAAAATCTTAATTTTAATCATATTGAATAAAGTTCATATGTGAAAACAGTCACTGATGTTGAAACTGTACCTTCTCTTTGTAGCCATATACAATCCCGGATCCAGATTCCACACGTGATGACCTCCAGTACTATGAGCATGACGCTGATCCACGTGATGACTGGATCGTGCGAACAAAGAAGGAGTGGTCTGGCCTGCCTCGTATAGCCACACATCCTCTAGATTTGGGTGTTCTGCGGTTAGCTAACCTTGAGCGCAATATTGAGAGGCGTTACCTGAAGGAGCCCCTATGGAACCCAGCTGAAGTGATGCGTCTGGCGCCTCTCACCCCTACACCAGGAGAAGAACATCCTATGGATGTTATTAGGTCAGGATACACACTGTACTTTTTATACTTTTAAGTCGGAGGAGGCCTTGTTGACTTAAGTTAAACTTTTTTTTTTTGGTCACAGCCTGGAAAGTGAGATTACTTCTCGGCTTCGCACATGGCGGCAGGCGCTAGATCGGTGTCGCAGTGGTCCTCAGCTTTGTCTATGTTTACATCAGCTGGAGAAAGCCATTGCTTGGGAGAGATCTGTGACTAAAGTGGTAAGAAGTCTAACAGGTTAATCCTCAAAGATTCTTCCCTGTGTTGTAATCTACAATGACTTTTTTTTTATTAAATCGTTTTTATTGTAGACCTGCCAGGTTTGCAGGAAAGGAGATAATGATGATTGCCTGTTACTGTGTGATGGCTGTGACCGTGGATGCCACATGTACTGCCTGAAGCCCAAGATCACTCAGGTGCCAGAGGGAGACTGGTTTTGTCCAACCTGTGTTGCCAAGGTACTGAAAAACAAGCCCAGATCAAGGCACATTGTTACATTTTCAGCATTTGTTTTATTTCCCTTTTGCTGCATGCATTTGTCCTTAGCTCATTCCTTTGCTATGTCTTTCAGGAGGAAGTGGAATCATCTCACAGCCACCGCTCATCCAAAAAGCGGACCAGAACCAAGAAGAGAAGATATGAGGATGACAGCACTGACGATGAAGCAGCAGCAACAACAACCACAGCATCGACAACGACCACACGACGTAGTGGCGGCATGACGACACGACACAAGGAGACCACTGCATCCTCATCAGTGTCTCGTTTCTCTGGAGAAGTAGGGGGCACTAAACGACGACGCATGATGACCCGCAACCAGCCAGACCTCACTTTTTGCGAGTGAGTCCTTGATTTATGACTACATCTTTAATCCTTCTCAAAGTACCATAGGTCGCAAGTCTTATCCTGTGTTTTATTTATTTATTTTTTTAAAATCTAGAATCATTCTAATGGAGATGGAGGCTCACTCAGATGCCTGGCCATTCCTTGAGCCCGTCAACCCCAGACTAGTCCCAGGCTACCGCCGGATCATTAAGAACCCCATGGACTTTCTCACCATGAGAGAAAGACTTCTACAAGGAGGGTAAGTACGCTTTACTAGCACAGTGATTTGTCGCCATGGCGATTTCTATGGGTCCTAGTCGGTGTCGGTCAGCCTTTTTAAAAATGTGCTATATATGGGTTTTATATGAATATAAAACGTCAAGTGGATTAACTTCAATCCTTTTTTCTTTTTTTTTTTTACCAATTGCTTAGTTTGAGCATGACACCTTCCCACATATATTGTGTAGACCCATTTCAATTTGTCAGACACACATTAACGACCAGTAGAAATAAACTCGATCCATCTAGTATGTGAGCCAATATGGACACAGAATACATCTGTACATAATGGTCTCAGAATGGCTATAAGATTTGACTTTTTGAAAATTTTATTAATCCTGGAAAAAATCACTTTTTTCTGCTTTTCTCTAAACCCAGGTATTGTAGCTGTGAAGAGTTTGCAGCAGATGCTCAGCTGGTCTTCAATAACTGCGAGCTCTTCAATGAGGACACTTCAGAGGTCGGAATGGCTGGACATTCCATGAGGCGTTTCTTTGAGAGCCGCTGGGCGGAGTTTTACTCAAATAAAGACAAATAAGAGCCGCCGACTTCTCCCCTGATTGCAGGCCTGTAGACTGTTGGTGCTTTCACCGTCCCAGTCACACCTTCCCATTACTGCTAAGACTGTCTGGAGCCTCTTCCAGCTACATGTATTCTTTCATGTATAGGTATATATGTATAGATTTGGCTATTTGTCTGTTATTGTACCCTCCATTGGCCTAATGTTTTTGAGGCCTAAAACTGAACTGGCTAGTACTCGTACCCATTCCCTATCACTTCTTCTGTGTCTCTTTATCCTCACTTCACCACCTCATCTCCTGTTTGCGTTCTGTCGCGTCCTTTCAAAAGCCCCATGTCGTAGCGAGGCCTTTAGTCTAGCCCTGCTGTGGGGTGACGATGCGATCTCCGGCCCGGAGTATGGTGGCCCTTAGACTTTTACTGAAGGTCAGGGACTGATCACACTAGTGTGGCTTCACTGGACCTGCTCAAATGACAAATGGATAAAATCTCTCGCAAAGTTCGGGCCATTTCTTAACCTGTTCAATGGAAATGTAATGTAACGTGGTCTTATGCCTAGAAGTAATTTTTTTGCTCAATATATTTTTATTATATATTCTATATATATAAATCTATATACAGATTACAATAGCTGGGATTATTTAATAGCAATAGCTTGTAGTGAATGTGTACAGATTACCTTTATAGAGATGTCTAGACGATTTATGAAAAGGCCAGTTAAACTAAAAGGAATCTGTTCTTGGACTGTCACAAGTAGACGTTTGTATAACCTCCACTTAAACTCTCATAAACACACATATGTACACCCACACGAACATGTACACAGTTTCACACAAACGACGCACCTTCTGCTGCTGCGTGAAAGACACTGGTTTTCAGAAACTGGAGGATTTAGTGTGCAAGTCTGGGTTGAGACTCGTGTATTTCACGGTCCCTTATGTTGAAAAAAACCAGCTAGTTACACCTGATCACATGACTGAAAGGACGCTACTGCAATATTAGCACCGGGTAAATTGTTGGTTCGTCTGTTTCAGCTCACACTGAAGACGTGGTTTTGCGTATTGTAGTCACAATGGACAGGCTTAAGGAAAATTCCATCCTTTCTGTCCAAAAAGAGGTGTTTTCAGCTCCAGGTTCATATTTCACCAACTGACTCGTATTGAAAATGATACGCTTATCATTCTGTGGCTCGACTATCTAAGCTAAAACATCTAAGGCTGGAAGAAGGGGGAGACTTAAAGATCAGATGAAGTGTAAATTCCTACCCAGTTTTCCGTCTTACATTCCTTTTATTGGTTTTCACGTTTTGTGCTATTCAAGGGCCAATGTACATGTTGCACGGCATGGTCGGTGTGTTATGAAAGCGACGGGACGACTCCACAGTCTGGGTTTTATTTAAACTTGTTTCTTACACTGAACGCAAAATCCGTTGATAGGAATTAAACTTTGATGTTCCTTATCTCATTTAAAGGGACAGACGTTTTTTCAAAAAAGAAAAAAAAGACATGAAAACCAAATGTGGTGTTTAGTGAATTTTTAATAATGTACAGTTTTGGTGACTTTAAATTTGTTCCTTTATATTTTTAGGACCAATTCATCATTTTTAAGAGGAGGTATTACAAGACTCTGTTGTATTAAGGTGATGTAACACGTGTGCATCTGTAGAATGTACTGTGAGTTGAATAAAAACCACATCTAGTAGAGAGTATTTTATTGTTATGGTCTTGTTTGTTCTTGATGCTTTGGAATTCTGACCAGCACAGGACTTCTAGAAGTTAATCAAATGAAATGCAGAAATATCAGACAGATTTTATGTCAAATATATACAATATTAAAATACACCACCATACTTAAGTGCTATTATATTAGCATAATCAGTTGCAAGCATTTAGTACTTTTAGCTACATTAGTGGTGAAAACACAGATGTGACAAATACTATGTAATTGTATAAACAATTGAAGCTATAATTATTCAAATGGGTGGTTTAAGATTTTCTCTATAAGCGCTGAGGCTGGAGAATATAATGCCTTTATCATATACATTTATAACAAAATGAAGATAACTCTTACGTGTAATGTAAAACGGTTAAAAAGAAAAGTTAAAATATATATTTACCACCCATGTGACCCCTCCTAGTGTGTCCGCCATAGTGACGGTCTACTTCCCCTCTGCCCACATGTCATCAGCCGCAAAAAATCCTAATTTAATTGTAAATTACTCTTAGATCAGTTCTGATGTAACTGTGTTTAGTCAAATGTTAGTTCAGCTTTATTATTTAATTTTTTTTACAAATTTAGCCTAAATTTTCACAGCAATACACTTTAAAGGAGAATATATGCTAAATGGGGTTTCCATTTTAATAATGAAATACTTTTGGAAATATATATTTTAGTACTTTTTAGGTCCAATCCTAATGAGGTAATTTTCCACGTTTCAGTTGTAGTTTGTCCACTCAGTGTGCTGCAGCTTTCACAGCAGTTCCAGGGTTCCTTTCACCACTGACTAGACTGGATCAGGCTAATGCTAATGTTCGCTAGTGCACACAAACATGGTGGGTTTCTTTGATAACAGAAAATATATATATTTTACTCCAATGCCAAACTATATTTGCAGAAAACTCATTTACTTTCAGCAGTGCAAGTTGACTGATCTAAAATGAAGACTACAAAGCTGATGGGGAGCTGTTGAAAATCTCTACATTTACAAAGAGGAAAAATTGGAGTTGTGGTTATTTCTAGATTATTATGATATAATTTTACTGGCTCTGACTCACTTCAGATTGAATTGATCTGAATGTGGAATCTGAACTAAAATTATTAATGTCTATTTTTTAATTTCACAAATTTATCCTAAGGACCGGCTTGGACCCTTTGGCGGGCTTGATTTGGCCCCCAGGCCTTGTGTTTGACACCTGTGATCTAATATTTTTAAAAATGTATAGATTCTATTTAATTTGTCTTCTTCATATAGAAGTTTTTGTGACTGCATTTTCTAAATTGTGATTCATCAAACATGTTTATCTTCAACAAATTAGGCTGACATGTTCATATATTCTATAGTGATGAGGGAAGTGGACAATAGTTAATTTATTCATATTCATTTGTTTCATGAATTTTAATGAATGGAATATTAAAAAGGGTTTCTTAATTTCTCTGCTCTCCAGAAAATAATTGAATGGGTGACAGCGTGGTAATTTATAAAGCAAAAAGTACAGCAGTTGTTTTTTTGGGCCTAGTGAGACAGACAGTGAAATGCAGACACCACATACAGCATTTTGCAGAAGTTCTAATGATCACACATGCCTTTATGAATATGTGGTAAGTATATGCAGCAATAAAACTAATAAAGATAGTGCTCATCCAGATCTCACAGCTGTGATATCTTGCTATCAACAAAAGGGAGTCATTCAATAGATCATAAAATCAGAATTGAAATCTGTTGAGAATTGAGGGAGGGGAAGTGATTTTAGTGAATTACTAACGGGCGACGCATGATAGCAATAGCTCATCGCGACTCCGGGTGAGTTAAAAACAATGACAATCTGAATTAGATCAGTAGTATTTCGTGTGAGCTCCCTTTGCACATAACATGTCGTAAAATGATCTTTATTGCTTTGTTTTTCTGATATATTAGACCAGGTTTCATTCAATGTGTCAGATGTTTCTGTTTTCTGCTTCTTGTCATGGGGTCAGAGGTCACATTAAATAGTAACTTTAAACTTTTGGACCCATCGAGTTCAGGTTTTTTGTTAATCTCACCCAAAATTGGTTGGGAAAGATTATTGTAATCAATGTATGTGTGTGTGTGTGTGTGTCCGCAGAGATATATCATGCTATAACTCAATGAATACTTGATATATCACCATTTAAAACATATACATATAGCTAATGTGCATCAGATGCAATGGTCTATTTGAGTAAAGGTCAAAGGTCAAGGTCACAATTAACTAAGGTCAAAATCACATTATAACTCAAGAACAGAGGGTCTTTCAGATGACACAAAACACAAAAAAAGCCTTTCATATATTCATATATTTTGTTATTCTGATATTTCATAATAATATTTGATATTGTGTGAAAACTTTTTTTCCACTACTGTACATGTATGCTCACTTTGGCTCTTCAGAAACAGCAGATCTACAGGTCATGTTAAATTCAGTTTGTCCATCGTCTGTACTTTATCTTAAGAAAAAAAAAAGAAAAATGAGCAAAAAGAGCCTTTTAAACATGATAGATATACTGTATGTTAAAGTGTTGAAGTGGGCTTTGCAGTTTCCTACAGAGTCCTGTCTGAGGCACATGCTGTTGGGGAAGATCCTGCCATCACTTCCATCTGTTCAACAGTGTGACAAACTCAAGTACAAAACACACGCACAGTGGCACACGGTGACGTTTTCTTGTGATAAAGCTTTGATGGAACACACACATCTAACAGTATAAAACAAATGCCGTGTGTTTTAGTGTACGTCCCTCCCTTTGCCCTCTATCACTCCCTCAAATCCCTTAGCTGGCACTTTGTGTGTGTGTGTGTGTGTGTGTGTGTGTGTGTGTGTGTGAAATTGTGTCAGTGTCAGCACTCTGAGCAGAGGGGGCTGAAAACTCCCCACGCCAGCGGGTTCCAGTGTACCCCCCGCCCGTCCTGCTACACACAGTTGGGCTTAGCCCCACAAAAGGAGGGATAACTGTTTAACAGTTGCCATGGAGGGAGGGGGGTAATCCATGGCATAATGGACCACGCCAGTACTCCCCCTAACCAGTTCATTCTGGACTGGCTAGATTGAGGGTCCCCTTCTGCCTGGAGGGTCAGGAATCAGTTTGGACTCTGCTCTCCAAACATCTCCATGTCACCCAATATCCTCCAACACAATTATTATGTCTATGATGTCTGCTCACAATGATCTGTTTTCTGTTCTGTTTTTTTTCTGTCTGCCCCCCCTTCTATAAGTGCAATAGACATGATGAGGCAATTTTAATAAAAATTTTACTTGGTCCAGGAAAGTATGCAATCTTTGTATCTATATCAGGCATGGGCAAAACATTCCCAAAGGGCCAGTGTGGCTGCAGCACACCAGACTTGATTCAATTAATCAACTGAACTCAGTCTTCAGAGAGTTGATTGGTCAAACTGTGAACTCTTGGATGGTTGGAGCAAAAACCTGCAGCCACACCGGCCCTTCGTGGAATAGTTTGCCCATGCCTGATCTATATTGTATTGACTGAAAAGAGATGTCTATCTTGTTTTGTATTAAGCACATTGTACATATTTATTATATTTATGTATTATATTATTGTTTTTTAATCTTTGTGCACTGTTTCTTAAATCTCATTGTATGTTTTGTATGATGACAATAGAATATCTATTGATCGATCTATCTATCTATCTATCTATCTATCTATCTATCTATCTATCTATCTATCTATCTATCTATCTATCTATCTATCTATCTATCTATCTATCTATCTATCTATCTATCTATCTATCTATCTATCTATCTATCTATCTATCTATCTATCTATCTATCTATCTGTCTATCTGTCTGTCTGTCTGTCTATGTTATTAGAAAGAATGAAATATAAATAAATAAACAAATAAATACACTTGGATGATTATGGCATGATGAAAACTAGTTCCAATTAGTACTTTCTGCAAAATAATAGCAAATGAGAATATCTGTAGTTTCGTGGAATTCTTTTTTTTTTTGTTTTTGCAAAACATCTTCACAAGATGCTTCTTTGGTATCAAAGAGCATGTGAAATGGGTGCACAGATGCAACAGCACAATAGACACTATGGCAACAGCATCATGAAACATTTTGTCCCCATGGTGATTGGAGAGGCACCTAACAAGTAGTTTGAGGACAGAAATAAGCAGAGTGGGAGGACACGATGTTGAAGATTTTTGGGTGAAGCATAACACAGTGGCCGGTTGTCACATTGAGTTATATCACACACTGCAGTTTCTGCATTGTTTTTAATAATAGCTATTTTAGCTCCTAATGAATCCTGAAACGAAATAAACTGATTTCATCCTGTTTGAAGCAAAGCATTAGGAATGATTACAGAACAGGGGTATTTATCGTATAATTGCATGTTTCAATACCGTGTATGATCATTTCAAAGGAAACGCTACGGTCTGTTCTTCTTAATGTTCCCTGTTCACTAATGGTCCCTTTTTTCCTATAATTGATATGAAAATCAGGCAGAGCAGCAGTAATGGGTGCCAGGTGCTCAGGACATGGCAACGCAGTTCACCCAATAAGAGACAAATGACAAAAAAGGGTCATCAATGCTCATATGGAAATGTACTATGTCATATAAGGTCCCATTAAGACTGAATGGATGCTGCATGTAAGGGTTTATATAATTATTATATATCTACATATTGGGGATGTATGAAGGTTGATATTTATGAAGTACTTCAAAATATCTATGATGACATATTAAATAAGTTTATACATATGTGTGTATATTCTCATTTGATATTGGTTTAACACTTTGATGCATACACTTGTTATTTCACAGCTGATGTCTTGTATATTCATGGGTTTTGTGGGTTATGTATTATGCAATACACTGTAATTCATACCATTCCTGTAACTTTGCTGTTTTTGATGGACAAAATAATTTTTTTAATGTATTTTTTGCATATTATATTAATGGAGTAATAACTAAAGTAATATTTAGTATGTTAAAATGCATAAAGAATAATAAAGAAGGTTCTCATAATTAATGCACCAAATAGTTAAGGAAACTACTTATTACTTCCTTACTGGTTGGTAAATGTAATTTTAATTTAAAACAAGTTCACTTTATATTTACCATTCTTCAGCAGAGGTTACACCATCCTCCACTATCTTCTCATATGTTCTTATACCAGCCCTGTCCTTTGGTTTTCCCAGACAGGCAGTGAAGTGCACAATCAAGGTAAAGACTCCTCGTAGTTTTTCTAAAGATGTGTCAAATTGCTCAAGGTCAGACTTTGTTAAAAATAAATAAATACAATGTTTGTGAGCAGCATTAGGTGTGTGGTCTGAGGTGTAGTGTAAGGTAAGAAAAGACTGAGGAAGGTGAGAGAGGGAGAGAGGGAGGAGGAGGAGGAGGAGGCTGCTCCATCAAAGAAGCTCTACAAGTTAATGAGACCCTGAAGCTTCACACACTAGCTGACGGGCGGACGGACGGACAGAGGGACGGACAGGTAGAAGGACAAACAGACCAAAGGGGATAATAATAATATCAATCATAAGACTCTCGTTTTGGATAAAATGGCGTGGCGTGAGGTAGGCATCTTATTTTTTACTTCCAATAACTCACTGATGCAAACTGTCAACAATGATGTCACTGCAATATGTGTGATTTTACATGTTGTGGTAGTTTAATTGTTGGTGTTAAGACATGATGTTTGTTGTCATTTTGACCTAAATCAAATCATTGTTTCATTTTAATGATCAAAACCAGAACTGATTTAAATATACTGATGGTTGGATTAACTTTCCAATTATGTTATTATGTTGAATTGAACAATGATTTTTAAGTGACAATCAGTTTTCAACTAACTTACCTGGTTACATAAAGGTAAAATAAAATGAAATAAATTAATAGACAAATAAATGTTTCTTCTGTACATGTAGATGCTTCTAAAATATTTTGAAACACAACAAAGACCATAATAGAATAATCACTGGATTTAAGACTGTCCTCTATTGCTGTGTTCACATTATTTTATATAACAGATCCAAAATAATCCCAATTTATCACACATCTCCACATGTTTCAGAAGTTAATTGCAGGCTATTTTTGTTTTTGTTCCTTTCTCTGAGGAGCTGCGCAGTCGGCAATTCTGGCGTGCCATGCTAGCAGAGGTTCTTGGCACCCTGGTGTTAGTGAGCACCTTGCTGGGTTCCACTCTTCCAGGCCCCGGAGAGGCCCCTGGGGGCCCCTTGTACCCAGCGGTGGCTGTAGGTGTGGTGATTGTTGCACTAGGACACTGTTTTGGAGAAATTAGCGGTGCACAGGTGAATGTCCCATTTACAATACATGAATATCCTTTTATATATTGCTTTACTTTGTCTCGTGACAGTTAAGTTTTTTCTTTGTATTGTTTTCACTTTTCTATTATGATTTCAGTGTATTTTACTCTGTTTAGACCTTTTTTATTTAAACAATAAAGACCCAGTGCTACTTTTGTGGCAGTTCCCAAATCTATTTTTTCTCCATATTTAACTTAACTCAAGTGTTTTTACCCATTTATTGAGTTTTTTCCCAGTGTAAATTATGTATTTTCCTACACTCAATTAGCTGACCTTGGAAATGTTAATTAAAACTCAGCATAAACTCAAAGATTATTTTTATCATAACTCGGAAAACTGAAAAAGGGAATTTTTGAGCAAAATCTATCATTAACTGAAACCAAATTTGTCCTTCCACTGTCATTGATCCAACACCATGGGTTTTACTGGTGAATCAGTGGTGTAGAAGATGACAGTGTTTCCATGGTAACTACACAGTCTCTGAATGTCCAAATGGGTCATATCTGAAGACCATGACAAGATGACAAGTTGTGGGGCGGCTGTGGTAGAGTGGGTCAGCCTATGACTGAAAGGTCAAGGGTTCACATCCCACCTCTGGCTGTCCATGTGTCCTTAGGCAAGACACTGAACCCTGACTTACGCTCCCAGTAGGACTGACAGAACCTTAGAAACCTACTGCTGTGAATATGAGGTTAATGTAAAATGCTTTGAGCACCATAAAGGTGGAAATGTGTTATATAAGTCCTGTCCATTTGTTTTATACTAATTATTTACATATATTGATCGGATAAGTGGTTGAACAGGTATTAAACATTTACATCCACAGATTCTTTTTGTTTGGTTTGGGTCTTCAAGGGTTAATCAATATGTTTGTTGATCAGGTGAATCCTTCAGTGACTCTGTCTTTGCTGGCAACTCGGAGGATAGATGTCCCCAGAGCCCTTCTTTACATCATAGCACAGTGTCTGGGGTCATTTTTAGGTGCAGGGGCCCTTTACCTGGCCCTACCACTCAAATCCACCACAGAGAACTTTGCTAACAGGGTAAATCCTTTAACCAAACACACAAGATACCATGACTGGATATTTCTGTGTGCTGGCCTACTTTTGTCTTCTTTTTTTTTTTTGGTCTCTTTTAGGTTCCATTGGAGGTGAATGCAGGACAGGCTCTGGGGATAGAAGTTTTGTGCACCTTCCAGATGGTTTTCACCATATTCTCAGTGGAGGACCAGCGACGAAGGGAGAGCACCGAACCTGCAAACCTCGCCATTGGACTTGCACATAGTGCTGGAGTACTCATCGGTGTAAGAAGAGCTCTAAATCTATTGTCAATCTATGTTTCCTAAAGATGACATCAAAGCTAAAGGGTTAAATATGGTTTTTGTCACATGATTCCCTGACTGAGGTGACTTTTCAGTTCAGTTCAGTTCAATTTTATTTCGAACACACAAAATGAGCAAAACATCAAGGCATCAGCCAACACGCTCAACACAATTTTACACTTGAAAAGCAGTGGGAAGAAGTCAAACTTATAAACTCCACCCCTTTTTTCCAAACTCATTATCAAATCAATTCAGCTTCCTATGCTTTAACACCATCCATACAGACCATTTATCTACCCTTTTTTGTCTCTTCACATAATCCAATTTCTAAAATCAACTATAAAATATATTTATATTCACTTTAAATTTACTACAAATATGTTTTCTTATCCTCTCAGGCTCGGTTCTCTGGTGCCTGTATGAATCCAGCTCGAGCTCTGGGTCCAGCCATCATTACTGGATTTTGGGAAAATCACTGGGTAAGAAAGTTTAAAAGTGTGATTTTATGACCTAGCCCTCTGAAGGGGGGTAATGGATATTGTTTTTGACTTTGTTGGTTTGTTTGTTAGCACTTTAGCAGCAACATTAGTGGTTGAATTCATACCAAGTTTGGTTAGTAGCTCGTCAGTGACCCAATTACATTCGTGAAAAGAATAGGTCAAAGTTTACATTTATACAGGTTTTGCCCCCCTCCCCAAAAAAGTTACTTGTAATGGCTTAAATTTCAAATGTCTGTTTCTGCAAAACTAGTGGTTTAATTCCTACCAAATTGGGTTTATATATTGCTTGTGAACCAGAATAGAGAAAGTAGGTCAAACTTCACGTTTTGTAATAATTTTTTCACATTTTCTTATAAAGGTAACATTTCAAATGTTTTGGAAAAATAGGTTAAACTTCAAAATTGCTTTATTTATTTATTTTAAATCTTTCCCCCATTTTTTTAGAATGGGTGAAATTAAAATATTTTAATGAAGTTTTTTTTTTTTTTAATTTTCCAATTTACTTATAATAGGAAAAATTTGACATGTCTATGAAAACATCAATTTTGTTTCAATTTACTTCAAACTCGGCACATATACAGGATGTCTCATAAGTCTCCATACATAGGAGACATACATATTCCATACATATATGGTTCTAATGTGTATTTCTTTATATTTCAGATAACCTAAAGAATGCATTTGAATAAAGAGCAACAAATTGAAATGGCAGTCATATAGAGCAAATTATATAAATACAATCTTTTTATGTCAAGAAATGTTTATTTTGCCTACATAGGGGGAGCTTAAGTCTCCACCCTTTCCAGAAGGCCCATGGAGCCTGAGATGGGAAAATTAATGAATGGTATTCAATGGGAAATAAAATGCTAAAATCGTATCTGGTTTGTCATGTGCCCTGAATCACACACATGTTGTACCTCATAATAAATGATAATTATTGATGTGCATTTCAACTGCTTCTATTAACCAATGGCTGATTCATTTGCGAGTAAAACCTGTTAATAATTTGGACTACACGCCTGGCGCACATATGACGTCACATACTATTGTAGTCTCTTACGAAGCCACCATAAAACCTAACATCACGTTTGCTTCTCATTAAAAACAGGTCATCTACCTATGCCACATCAAATATTTCTTATTAACTCCTATCATATGTGAATTTCAGAACACTTGTCAAATGGAATCAGAATTTAGCGTGAGTCGCTCCATTCACTCTCATTCAAATTTTTTGTGAGCTAAGCACCCATGAACCGTAAACAGATGTAGCCTCCCCATGGAGACTTATGGGACACCCTGTATATAGAAGCAATTGATATGTGGACATCAGCACATGGACAGATATGATAACATCAACTGGACTGATGCCAAAATAAGCTACAATATGTTTGAGGGTCGGGTTTGTTGTGCATGGAACCACTTATTGACCAAGAGTCCTGTCAAATGAGCTCAGTTCTAGAGTTGATGTGGACAAGTGGCGTTTGTTTTCCTGGTAAATATTGAGACTTGTCAAACCAACACTTGTGTAACTAAAAGTGTTAATGAAGTGCATTCCATATAAATGCTCTGGTTTCATATCTGTAGACCTGTGCGTGTTGACTCAGCGGAACAGAGCCTTCATTAATGACAAGAGTTGCACCTGTGCTGCTCCACCAGCCTCAATGGAAACTTCATTAAATCTCAACTCTTCAATTAAGTTTGAGGCATTTGTACTTTAACCTTCCTGTTGTTATGGAATCAGCTTGACCCACTTTTAGCACTATATATTTCACTAAAAATACATTATCATTTATTTCTGTCAACTTCACTCTAGCTCAACTCTAGATTTGTTCTTATCAATTCATTGAATTCAGGGAAAATATACCTTTAAATAAAGTTATGCTGTGGTTTTGGTTTTGGTAGTTATAATTACATTAGATTATGTTATTGTTGTTGGATCATCACACACATGTCAACACATAATTGGATTAATATCATTCACTAGTGAATAATTCTTGTAAAATACACCAAAATAATATGTAAATTAAATTATTATTATTAAATTATCTCTAATGTTTTCTTACTGAATCCAATTCCAGTTCAGGCCTCGCCCTTTGCCCTAATTTTCCTGCTCAACTCACCTGCTTTCAATTCCCCATTAGTTGAGGGAAGGGAAAATGCCGGGAATTCATTCAAATTATTCACATATACATTAAAACTGTATTTTTCAACAATATTTTGTATTTAGGGTTGGCTTCTCTTGGCTACTGGCACATGTGTGAAAACTGCAGATTTGCATATTTTTACCTGAATAACACACTGGGAAAGTTTATCATCAAGGTCATGTAGACTATTGTGTGGCCAAACTGAATACATGCATTCAATTATTGATTTGACTTGTGAAGCTCTAGAAGATTTGAACGAAAACTTCCACTTGATTGACCATTAACAATACCCTTTGACTATTACAAAACCACAATTCTCCAAGTATTATGTTTGTATTGATGTAAATCACATGTGACTGTGTTTAACCACATTTTCTTAGCATTTTGCTGATACATTGAACAAGCTACCATATTCTCCAGTGCAGGCCACAACGTGAACATCATATTAGCTTTTCAGCATCACTGACATTAACATTAATCACGTTGACATACCAAAATAACTTAGAGTACAGTAACTTAACCTGAATACTTTACTCTTTATCACTTTTTTGAACAGGTGATAAAAAATATTTCATATAATTCCTTCTTTGAGATTTTTATTAGATTTTCAGGTAATTTAATACCATTCAGAGAAACAGCAACAGAAAAGTCCTGTTTTTCCACTGGCTGAAAAGTTTAAAAAGGAGAAGTTGCCTACGTACAAGGAAGTCATAGGGCAAGTGGGAAACAAGGCTCAATAAAAAAAACATTACTCCTGAACAGTTTGGTGACAATCTTAAGGTTCAGGTAGGCAAGACCGAGGACAGATCTATAGTGACGCTGTCAGATGTTTGTTTGACCATGGAGCAACTTCCAGTAGTGTTAGATCCAGTAGCTGAATGGGAATAGCCTTACATGTGTCAGACATACAAGGATGCATATTGAATATTTATGCAAATAACAATGTAGTCACATTTCATAAAATGCCAGTAGCCGCAAGAAGCCCAATCACAGAGAGTAATAACATTTCAATAGCTTCTTTATGTACAATAAAGCTTAATTTAAACTCATTTCTGGGTGTTTTTCCTCCAAAGAGTCATTTATAGCTCCCCTCTAATGCCAATCTGCAGCTGCTAATGATCAAACCATTGCAACTCTGTCAGCTCAGATCCAACAATTGACAGCTACTGTTACACAGCTTGTTACTACTGTTACTCCTGCTCCTGCCAATCCCACACCACATCCACCTCCTAACCGTACACCTCCAGTACCTGTTTCCAAACCTCAAGTTGGCACACCTGAACGTTATGGTGGTGACCCAGAGGGATGCAACCCTTTTTTGATGAATTGCTCTATTCTGTTTGCCCTACAACCATACACGTTTTCCACTGAGAGAGCCAAGGTGGCATTTGCCATTAACCATCTTACTGAAAGGGCTCGGTTGTGGGGAACTGCTGAGTAGGAGCGACAAACACTAGCTTGTTCATCCTTCCAAACCTTTGCTGAGGAACTTCAGAAGGTTTTTGGGAAGAACATTTCAGGCCCTGACACTACTGGAGGTTGACTGTGGTTGAGGTAAGGTGGTTTTTACTCTATTGAATTCCACACTTGAGCCCTTCAGAGCCAATGGAATAGTGCTGTCCAAACCAATGCCTTTCTCCTGGGTCTGAATGATTATATTAAAGATCAGCTGGTTTCCTATGATGTGGATAAATCCCACTGGATAAATCAAGGTCAAACCTGTCCATAACAGACCTCTTGCTCTGGCCTTACCTCCTCCACCACCACCACGTCTGGTTGACAGAGATCCTGCATACACTGTATGTTGTCTTTTATAATCCGTGGCAGGGGTCTCCAGTACTTGGTCGACTGGGAGGGTTATGATCCAGAGGAGCATTGTTTGGTGTCGGCCAGCTTTATTTTGGACACTTGTCTCATTTGGACCTTTCATGAACAACATCCAGATCAACCCTCTATATCCTCTACAGCTTTGTGCTGATCTGGTCCAATGAGTCATTCTGCTGTTCCTCCTGTGGTCTTGGATGACCATTTGGATGATGATGGATCTGGTGGTGAGGACTTTTCTGCCTGTTTGGGGAATGCATCTGAGCATTCTGAAGAGTTTTGACACTTCATCAGGTCCCCTCCTCCCACCCATGGTTAGCAGGGAATGTCAAGGGACATCCTTTGAGTAAGGTGTTCTGTCCAGTTCTGTCTCATGTTTTCTTACTGAATCCAATTCCAGTTTGGGCCTTTCCCTTTGCCCTAGTTTCCTGCTCTACACACCTGCTCTCCATTCCCCATCATTCAGGTGAAGGGTTTATAAGCTACAGGAGACGACTCAGTCTTTGCTAGATTGTCTAGCAGTCAGCACTGATTCCTGTCTGTTTGTGCAAAGCAAAGAAAAGTCTGATTATCTCTGAATAGATCTGAATGTTTTGTTTCTTTTCTTTCTCAGTGATTGTGTTTTTTTGCTGTTTTTTTTTTTAGTGATTTTCCATTGTGGTTTTCAGTTTGGTTTGGGGTTGTTGGTATCAGAAGGTATTAAAGTTATTTTAGTTAACATCCTTTTGTGTTTCTACTGAGTTCTATTCCACCCCCTGTGATAACCCACCAATTAATGGCTTCTGAACAACAGTCCAAATACAAATTTTATTATCTACCTCTAGTTTAAAATAATTTAAGCCTGTTTTCTAATTAAAGTTAAACCTTCACCAGAAAAACACAGAACTCACCCTGACCATGAAGATAACTAACAATTCATAACCTCTGAACAATATTTCAAAAATATTTGAACTTGTGATGCTGATATTAGCTAAAATATGCAACACAGAAATGGGTTAAAATATACGTAATTATATCAATTTGACTGATGGAGGCAAAAATTACCTGGATATTCAAAGTGATAAAGACAAAAACTAAACATGTGAATCCACTCTATGTATTTGTTGCTTATTTGAACTGTTTTATATATGAAATGCACTTTGGGAAAATAAAATAAATTTGCTCAGAAATGCCTATAATAAAGTTCTGTAGAGGCTGAGTTTGGATGATCATGGTTCATGGACACAAAAAAACTTGAATTGTCCATATGCTGATTTACATTTTGTTCTGAAGATACCATAGCGTCTCCTTTTCTGCCTCCTGTGACCTCCTGCAGGTGTTCTGGATAGGACCAGTGCTCGGGGCTATCCTGGCCGGCGTCTCCCATGAGTTCTTCTTTGCACCAACTGCCTCTCGTCACAAGCTTGTGGCCTGTCTGACCTGTAAAGATATCGAAATTGTGGAGACAGCGAGCATGACCGGATCCTCTCTTTCCACTGTTACGCAGAACGCCATCAGGGCCAAGCAGGCCAACAAACAGGAAAATAACTGAGGACACATGTATAAAGACACAGAAATAAAATTTATGATGACAAATGGTCTACATCACACAGTTAAATCTGTATAATATTAATAATGAATGAAACATACAGTAGATACCAAAGACCAAGGGGGGTATATTTAGTCAACTTTCAGGAATTTCAGGCCAAATATGAATGTCCATGGTACTAAATATTTGCAAATTAATCACATTAGAAGTATGGTTGTCTTTATATCAACTATGTCAATCAAAAATAATAGCCTTGGCAGTAAAATATACCTGAAAGGTTTTTTTTTTTCTTTTTTTTACTCAAAGATTTACACAGTTTAACATAATTAGTGAGTGCAATACATTAAGTGGACTTAATTTACTGCATATAATGTGTGAAAGAAATATAGTTTGCTGTTTGGAAAGTGATATGACAGTAAAAGCTGCATTTCAAAGGTACAGCTGAATGTGACCTGCAAGTTCACTAATGATAGTTGCCTATCATTAGTGTTTGTAAAGGTTTGGCCAATACTGTAAGATTCAGTATTACTTCATTTACACATCATTGGGATATTTAATGACTCATTGAAATTCAGTTGAAAACACCCTCATGTTTGTCATTTCCAGTTGCATATTGTGTCTGTGAATGCTTTGAAATGCTAACAAGGTCCTTGCCCCGCACTAAAGGTTCAATGATGCTCTCCATCCATCCCTCTCATGTCTGTGTCTGTTACCGTCTGTTTTTCCTCCAAGGCCTCCTATTCAGTCAACAAATGGACCTTCATACCTCTCTAATGGCTCTACAGACAAGCACCTTCAGAGAAAAATAAGCTTTGTATTTAGAAAAAAAGATACAAAGAATACATGCGTGTGTGTGTGTGGGCAGACATTTTACTGGGTAATACTTAGTCTTTGAAGCTCATATTCATCTATTTTTGTATAGCTTGTGTTGTTTAAAAGTATGTTTGTTTTGCATGAACAGTCACATCCATTTCAACAGAAATAAAGCATATTTCATTCCAACCAAAAATTTATCCATGTCATCTCTGCCTCATTCCTTAAAAATGTGCATGTGACAAATCTCCAAATGAGAGGTAATGTTTTTTGCATTTTACATAAAAACACTTGTATTGTCACTTTAAGCATGGAAAAACCATAAATTAAATATGATTAAGTCAAAAATGTGAACATTTAAGAGCCTGCACCAAACGTCCCAACTTCTGGAATAATATGACAAAAGAGATGAGTCATCACGAACATCAAACGAAGCCAATCTGTTTGACTTCAAAGACAGCGATGTGAAAGAGTGGAGGTTGACAAGCATACATCGAAAATACAGATTTCTAAACTCTTCACGGGTTAAAACAGTATTGTGATTAAAATTAATGAGTGAATCAAACGATTATTTATTTATTTTTTTCATTTTGATGAATTGTCATTTTCTGTAATATCCAGCAGTGTATTGTTGCCAGATTAGAAAAAAAATACCAAAGGGATTAATTTGTTTGGATTAAATTATTCATTATTCATGAGGGGGAAAAAAAAGCAATGGATCTGTTTTTATTGTTTCATTCATTATGCTGTTGTCAAATAAGCAATAATCCAAACAATTCAACACAATTAAATATTGGCCACTGTCATCAGCAAAAAAGTCTAATAAATAAATGCTTTAAATAAAAATATGGTCGCTATCATCACTATTTATATCTATGCATCTGAGTCTATGTCTATATTTATGTCTATATATCAATGTCTATATCTATAAATGCATCAAGCATCTATGTCTATATATTTATCTATATTTGTCTATAAATTTCTGTCTATCTATACACTATATCCAGATCTATATGTATGTGTGTATATCTACCTATGTATATTTGCATCTATTTTTCATTATACACTTTGTAATAACATATTTTTGTATTATGATTGATACCAAGTAGCTTATTGTGCTTATTTTGATGCTATAATATAATATGTATATAAGTGTCATGCTCATGACATGAAAATATACATTTTTATTACATTATGGTTTTAATAGCAAAATATCATGATACAAATCAGTTTTTTGGCCTTGTAGCAAAGGCTTCTATAATAAATAAATGCTCTAAATAGCAATATACGTTCTTAAAATTGGGTGAAATATTGTTAGGAGATTCTCAGATCAACATTCATTTGAAGCAAACACATACCCAGAAAAAGTAAAAAAGTAAAACCAGCCGTGTATTAATTTTTTTCCATGCCTGATCTACAATAAACTATCTACACTCACAGAGACACATACACTCAGACACACACAATGTGCACAATAGCTATAACTGCCACAGTGCTGCCAGCATTTTGCATTGTGTGTGTTCTTTCTAACATGTATAAAAGGGAGTTAAAACTACAAGCTCAGCGTTCTGCATTCATCTCACCCACTCTCACCTCTCTCACCCCCCCACAGTGATGGCTCTGGACTGGTCAGCGCGATGCCCTGTTGCTGCTCAGTAACCCCACATCCCCTGCTCTATACCGCAGCTCACACACACAACATTCGCTCCTACATCCCTCTGCAAACCTCTGTATAGTAGCTCCTAGAAGCTCTTGTTACATACAAAGGCACAATTTACTGTTTGTGAAATCAGCCCGTTGTTGGTTCATCGTTCATGTCTTTGTGTTTCAAGGCTCTAATTTTTGAGTCCAGATGCCGTTTCAAGTTCAGGTGTCAGAGCTCATAGACAGATAGAGACCAGTTCAAAGCTCAAAACCTTCATTAATTCACCTTTAAGTCTTGAGAAGTTGACTTACACTAACAATAAACACAGTTAAAATGACTAATTACCAAATGAAGTGATGCTCACATGTTGAAACAGGTGTAATAAATATCATCATAATCTTTAGCTAGAGCTTCAGGTGTTCCATATAGCATCACCAAATCATGAAAACCCCTTGACACCTGCAATGTTTGTGGCATTTTAATACATATTTTATGTAATAAAGTGTTTGAGTCTATAGGTACCCCACATGCTTGTTACAGACAATGGTTTCACAGGGTCAGGCATTTCAGTGTATGGGTCAGTTCAGCGCTGTTAGCTTTGGGCACTTCCGTCCGGGGCCCCAACTGTATTATCTGCATGTGTATTTGTGTATGTGTGTGAGCATGTGTGTCTTTGTGCATGCATGTGTGCTTTCTGTCCTTGTCCATCAGCATTTGTGTCCCTTGATTATGACAGTTATGAAATGTCAACAGATGACATACGCCCCAAAGAAAACTTTCTCCTCTGTGCTCCTGTTACTCTTTCCGGGTATTTTGCTGGGTTTCCTCCTCAGTTTAAAGACCAGATTTGATCCTTCTGTAGTAACTGTGTCGCTCTGCAAATCCATCCACCCCCAACCACATGTTCTTAAACTTTCACTCGTTCTCACTTTCACCTCTTAGATACCTCAGCTCCCTTTTGGTCTCAGTATGTTATGAGGGGGCGACAGAGGGGTTAAGTTTGTTTGATTTAGGATGTCCAACATTGCCGCCCCCGCCCTTGGCCCTACAGGGGGATTATGGCGTCACCTGGGGCCCCTGGGGGGGTATTATAAAGCCCCTGTCTGGCCCTCTCCCCTCCGTCAGAGAGGCTAAAAGGTCCACCGGACACTCTGTCTATCCCCGTCTCTACTTTAGAAACACCCCTTTAGCATTGATGCCCACCTCCTCTTGACAACTTATCCCACCTGAGATCTCCACCACCACTCCCACATCACTCACACCTATGTCTTTGCGACAGGTGGACAGAGGTGGCAAGCGAGCGCAGCAGAGTTGACTTTACCAGCCCGATTCAAGGCTTGGTAAAGATTCGTTGAGTGGATTCGTCTGTTGACGTTCTCAGATCCTGGTTTGTCTTTGAAGTGACTCTGAGTGATTTGGTCAGCTTAGACAGCTGACTACAAAAGGGAGCTCTCTTTTTTGTTATTTTTGACATTTGAAGAGGACTGAAAAGGTACACATTTACCTTTTCCTGATTTATTAAAAAAAAAATCTTCTTCTTGGTGGAGAACCTCAAGTGAATAGTCACCATGTGGGAGTTCCGGTCCATGAATTTTTGGCGGGCAGTCTTTGCAGAGTTCTTCGGGACCATGTTCTTCGTCTTTTTTGGCATGGGCGCTGCTCTGCGCTGGACCACAGGGCCTCATCATGTTCTTCATGTGGCCCTGTGCTTTGGGTTGGCGGCTGCCACCCTCATCCAGTCCATTGGCCACATCAGCGGCGGCCACATTAACCCTGCTGTCACCTTTGCCTACCTTGTTGGCTCTCAGATGTCCCTTTTCCGTGCCATCTTCTACATGGCTGCCCAGTGCTTGGGTGCTGTAGCTGGAGCCGCTGTGCTGTATGGGGTCACACCAGGCAATATGAGAGGCAACATGGCAATGAACACGGTAAGTAACTGTTCAAAGAAGCAATTAGGAAAGGCAAGGCTGAAAACAGGGTTGATTTACCAAAGCTTTCCCTTTGTGTGTCTGCAGCTGCAACCTGGCATCAGTCTGGGAATGGCCACTACTGTGGAGGTGTTCCTTACCATGCAGCTGGTGGTGTGTATCTTTGCTGTAACTGATGAGAGGAGGAATGGACGCCTGGGATCTGCTGCCCTCTCTATTGGCTTCTCTGTCACCATCGGACATCTCATGGGGGTGAGAATCATGAAACAGAGCCACAAAGCCAAAGCACATTTTTTAACACAATCTAATGACAAGCATATTTGTGTTTAGATGTACTATACTGGTGCTGGAATGAACCCTGCCAGGTCCTTCGCCCCTGCTGTGCTCTTCAGGAACTTCATCAACCACTGGGTAAGACCTCATAGACCCCCCCGCCCCCCCTTTCTGTTCAGACTCATCCTTAAATTGTGTGTGACACCCGCTAACCTGATGTATGTTGCTTGCAGGTGTACTGGGTTGGACCCATGATAGGAGGTGCCATGGGTGCCCTTCTGTACGACTTCATGCTGTTCCCACGCATGAGGGGTCTGTCTGAGCGCCTGGCTACACTGAAGGGCAGCCGACCCCCCGAGAGCGAGAACCAGCAGGACACCCGCGGGGAGCCCATCGAGCTCAAGACGCAAGCCCTATAAACCTGCCCTGACTAGGGCCGAGGGATGAGGGACAAGGCCCTGAGCTACGCCAACCCCACCTCCACTAGCCCCCCCTCCCCATGCCTTCACACACTCGAAAACCATCGCACAAGACTAACCCAAATACTCACACCTAGACTAATAAGATTTCCCAGTGCCACTGTAAAAACCGACACACATACAGGTTCACAACCTTCAACCTCAACACACAACAAGACTCCTCTATCCTCCAGTCCTCACTCTGTTATTCTGAACTGGACATTCATTGTGTTTTTGATAAATGATGACCAGAGCCTGAACCAGCAGCCACATTGTCTCCCCCTGACTGCTTCTTTCTCCTCCTACACCTCCTTCTGGTGGCAGCAAAGGAGTGTGGGAACCCTGAAATCAAGCGGTTTGGGGAGGTGGGTGTTGGGAGGGGAGAGACCAAAGGCAGGATAAGGGTGAGAAGGGGGTGCAGGTATGATATGAGAAGGGTAAAGGGGAAGGTGAGGGTGGAGTAGAGGGGTGGGGGTTGGGGTTTGGGTAGGAGTGAGAGGGCAACAATCTGGGTTTGTGGTCGTTTCAAGTTGGGTTAGACCAGTGAAGATGGGCATGCTTTTCATTATTCATCTGAATTTATCTCCATTTTAGTTTTTTTTTTTTTTTTTTTTTTTTTTTTTTAGGTTCATTTTGTTTTCTGCACTTCAGACACAAGATGTGGATGTATGATACCATTAGATTTACCAGGGTTTCACTATTTTCAACTCACTACATTTTATCTGTGGGTTTGTGTTTGTGTGTGTGTGGAAACTTCTGCAGAATGTGTGTGCAAGTGTGTGCATGAGAGTGAGCGTGTGTGCATGTGTGTGCCTGCCTGTATGTATGAGTGTGTTTATGTGTGTATGTGAACGTGTGCGTGATCAAGATTGCAGATTCAGTACTTTTTATTTCGTTTTATTTTCATTACCGCTCTCCTGTTTCGTACCATTACTGCGTTCAATTTTGTCATCAATTTTTAAAGACCTGATCATTTCTCCTCCCCTCACTGTGGTATTTGCTATATGATATTCATTTTTACATAAACCATCTGCTTTTTTGTTCTGAACCAGCACAATCCAAAGGAAATGTTGTATCCCAGACTTTGATGGGTCTGTTCACTGCAGATCGGCTGTGCGAGCTTTACATTGAGTCTCCTTTTATTATTTGATCACTACTGGCAGCACAAGGCGTTTCAATGAAATTTCAATGACAATAAACATAAAAAGTTCATACAAGGTTTGAGTCATTTGTGTTCCTTTACATATATCACTTACAGATTTACTTTGAATTTGCACTCATATAACATTAAACTTGATGAAGAGGATTTGCACAATAAATGTTCTTAGTGTGATCTTGCAAGAAAACTTACAAGTGTGTAGTAGAAACATGAAACTGTTACTGAAAATTGGCTTAAAATAGAGACAGAAAACATTCTGTACCTCTCTGGGCCTAGAAATTAACATTAATTGTTTGCAAAGATTCTGAAGCTTCTAGATATATTATAACCTGTGATTTTACATACAAACATCAATGTATAAAATGTTCTGTTTTGTTGTTGATAAAACCATCCTAAAATGTTCTTGGCAGCTTCCCCAGTTCACCAGCTTAAAGCTGCATGGACACCCACTAAATAATACTAAATTAGGATTATACATAATATTTCAACATTGGCAGAACTATTGGACTTTACATACATTTATCTTTTTATATGCATCTATATTTCAGTATCGATCTAAATGCAGGACTTGTTTGTTATGTTATTGATACTTCGACATAGCAAAGGATGCTACTGGTTTGTAGAGACAGATTGAGCTGCAATTTCCAGTATGAGACAGCAGGGGGCGAAAAAAGCCCATGACAAGTCATTACTGTAAAAGGAGCTTATTCATTTTAAGTATCTCCAGTGATTTTAAGACAACATATCATTACAGACTCATATTAAATAATGTAATAGGTTATGATACTTGAGATCTACAACAAACTAGTTACTTTCATGAGTTTTGAGAGGGAAAAAATCATATATATATATATATACATTTTAGTTTAGATTATATGTTAAATTTATCATACAGTAGTTTAATTGTGCACAATTAATCTTACAGAGAGCCATGTAAAAATCAGGTTTTTAATAAGTTTTGAGGGAGGGGTTGTTTGAGAATGTCAGGGTCCACCCAGCATGCAGACTAATGCTTGTTTTTGATAAGACTTATCTTCTAATGTGTTGTGTTCAGGTGCATCATGGCTGATAAACTCCAACTCCACCCACCCCCTGACAAAACAAAAATACAGACATATCATGGGAGGAAGTTGAAAGGTGTAGCCAGTGTGAGGAAAGCCACAAACCAAAATGTAGACAGCTTATTTAAATGTATATCCTTCAAAAAAGTAAAACTGCAATTTTTTTTTAGTTTTTAACCTATATCAGTATACAGGTCTTCAATGTAAAGTTTCAATAAAATGCAAATTAACCACACTCAGAAAAGATGTAGAATTTCTTTTTAAGAAATATTCATTTTATTTTGCATATTTGTTTTAAATGTGATGTATGGCTTGTTTGTAGACAACTAAGGAGGTGCATTTGCACCAAGAGACTTCAGTCTCATCGCTAAAGCTTCTTTCTTTATTCTGCAGCTAGAAAAAACAAAGGGGCATGTCTAGCCAGAACAATGGGCTGGGATAGGAACTTGGTCCTGACACTGGTGTATACTGCATCTATCTTTTTCAGGCATTCAGTCAAATACAGAAAGAAAGATGCCAGAAACTGTCACTTTCATTCAGTAAAACACCTTAACCCCAACACTTGATATGAATTGACAGATATGTACTTGATGAATCACCAGTTGAAAAACACCAAATCCAGCTACCAAATGTGAAAAATAGCCCACTGTAAGCTGCTGCAGAATCACTATTATATATTAAGTGTTAACAAAATCCTCCTCTGAGGAATGTTCAAGCTGTAGCAATATAAAAAAAAAACAAAAAAACAATACACCAGTGTGGTCTACCTTATTCATGCTCATCCTTCAACATAATTGCATATTCCGTTCAGTTGTGATTATCACTGTGTAATAACTTTGCCAGCAGAAAAGTAAAGGAAGAAAGGGGAGTACAATAAACATTTTGTTCATTTTAGATGTGAGACTCATAAAACTGACAAAGTGAACCAGGTAAAGAGTAACATCTCTAAGGCCAAAGACAGGAAGGTAACCTTGACAAAGGAGGTAATCGGACCTGTGTTTCTGAAAGAGGAACTGGCTCCCAGCTTGGCTGATATCCAGCATTCACTCCAGTACCTCAGGAGAAACTGCATCTACAGCATCATGTCAAACAGACATATTTCTCATTGTCTTTACCTAGTATAGCCACCCTACCTCCAACTTTTACACTGGGGGTCAGAAATAAAATACTTATAAAAAGTTTATCATGCCATCTTTTCTGGTCCCTGACTTTTTCCACCAATGAAAAACATTCAGATAAGATGATGATGGCAATAGAAGTAGGACAATCCAACAATAATAATAATAATGCTAACAATTAAAAAACAACAACAGGGATGAGAGTGATCTCTAAAAGCCCTTTTGATTACATCACACTCTCTTCCCTGGTGTCCAGTCTCATCCTGATGATGTCACAGGTTATAGCGCAAAAGTCAGGTTGTTCTGAATCATTGACACAGCAGTGGGAGCCGCTCACTGCAAGCGGTCGGGCTGGTGCACAGGGTAGTGAAGGAACGCCGGTGGGGCTGTGGACACAGTGGTAAGTGCTGCCAGAGATGGGTGAATGGCAGCTGGAGGGGTCGGCGATGCGGTGAGAGCCGGCGCTGTGGTTCCGGGGGTGAAGCCGTAGCTGAGGTAGCCTGCAGATGGTGACGGTGATGGGGTGTATGGGTACTGCTCCAGTCCAGTGGGGGCATAGTGGTTGTAAACAGAGCTGTAGTCCAGGTAGGGGGAGGCCAGGGCTGCCGCTGTCGGGCTGAGCTGGGATTGGAGCATCAGACTGGGCTGGAGGAACGCCTGGGGGTAGACATACTGCTGGGCCAGCCTGGACAAAACAAAGACGGGAGGATGAAAATGCATTACATTTAAAACAAGCAACAAGTCAAGTGATAAAGTTCAGTAAAATCAGAATCCAAACCATTGTCAGCATAAAAATTAACACAGCTTTAATTGAAAAAAAAATCAAACAAAAACATTTATGACAATGTAAAATTACATTGTATGCAATATCTTTTGTAGCCTAGGCCCATTAACGAACACTTTAATTCAACACTTCTTCCAATATCTTTGTCCACATAGTGTATTTTACATTTTCCAGTTTCATTTCACATCTATTTATAGCTGTATATCAAAAAACACTTTTCTCTTCTTATATTCTGTGAACATTTTCCGACAGCATCCCACTTGTACTGCTTCAAACCTTTCTCTTTTATTGTGTATATATGGACACACACTTTCACTTCTAGTAGAGGAAGTCCTGAAACGGTACAGTCAGTACAGCCAAACAGAGCATGTTGAGTAAATATGATGTAATTGCTCAGGGAAGGACAACTAAAACAACTGAGCATGCACAGGTGTGACCACATTCTTATCTTTCTCGTCTGTTCAGAAGCTCTGAGCCGGATCAAACAGACCTCATAATATGACTTGATCCGATATCCAAACCGAAAGAGTGACATCTTTAATGTAAACAAATCGACAGGAGCTCCATTAATGACTACTCCCTGTTTTTACTTCTTTCTATTCCCACCTGAGTTCTATAAACGCACCCTTCTCCTTCAGTAGCAATTATCAGCACCATCTCTGTTGCCTTAAAAATAGCCTCTTACTCCCTTGTGTTCAGGACTAATTAGCACACTGCTTCAGACATGCTCATATGAGAAGATTTGCTCCAAAATATCGCCTATTAAAACAGTCTTGGTGTTGGGTTGGGAACCCACGTGCCTAGAATTCAAAAGGGGTTGCCTGAAATTTCTAGTAATTGATAAAAATAAAAATGTAATGAAAAAATATATGGTTAGTTGACAGAGACGATCACAAACCATAACAGACTGAGACTGAAACACTGTGGTAGTGTTTATCTATCAAATGTTCACTGTGGTTGGCTTCAAATGCTGCAGCTCTTTCATAGTTCATACTTTGTATTATATTTTTTTCAGTGTTAATCATCAGTCTTGTAAGTAAAAACTGGACCGACTGCATATATCCTGACCAAGGACAATAAAATTCTCACTTTGTGCAATAATCTGCTTCTGGCTTTACTGCCTCCATCTGTAATAATATACATTATATAGACTAAATGTGGTCTAAAATTGACATTCATAAGAAACATAGTATTGCAAACTATTACATGATCAAAAAGAAGTTCATCATCATCTTTATTTGCCAGACTCAAGATCTAAAAACACATAGATTGCACATGCAAAACAACAAGAACAAGTACCATAAGAAATAAATGACTAAAAACAGACACCAAACAGTAGAAATAAAAAATATATATACATATATTTTATAAAAGATATTCATAACAGTACCTCCACATTGGTTATTGGTAATGAATTGCACTATAGATGGGGTTAGTCAGCAAGGTTATTCTGTTGTTCTATGACCTATTTTAGTGACAAATTAATTTATATATATATATATATATATATATATATATATATATATATATATATATATATATTGACTTGCCTTCTTGAACCATGTCCATAGGGGTGCAGTGTACAGTGGAGTACAGTATGCTTTAAATAATGTGATTTTTACTTCATCTGAGTACATACGGAATCTCCTTGTCAAGATATTAATTTGGGCAAATTAATCTTAGCAACAAATAAATGTATCGGTTCTGATTGTCTATGATCACCAGAAATTTGTGTTATTAAAATGGGGTCAGGAGCTAAAAAAGGTTGGGAACCACTGTGTTAAAATGACAAATTACAAGGGAAAAAATATCACATTCATGCACTATATTTTATTTGGAGACGTGACACATTCACAGCCGCAACAGACGCAGCGTATTAGATGGTCGCTACCCCGAGCCACAGCAATAATGAGAGAGAGAGAAAAAAAAAATCACTGTACTGTCCTCCTCGATCCAGTCATGCCCTTGCCTGAGGCCGCCCACTTAACCTGAACTGCCTCAGTTACATCTGGCAACAGCAACAGCAATCATATCAGAGGAAGTAGGTTATGCTGTGCTTAAGTAAAAACAACAGAACATGACAGTAGTTAACACTTACACTCCTGTGATGAGCGCCTACAGTCAAAGACATTAACCTGACAGTAACCTTGTCACCAAAATGGAGTGGGAACAGGTGAACAGAGTACAGACAGAGGCCCAATGCTGCTGCTGCTGCTGCTGCTGCTGCTGCTGCTTACCCCTAAACATAGAGATGGAGCAGGGAGCAGGTGTGATTACACAACAAACACTGGGACATGGCCTGCTCACACCTACTCAGCTGTATACACAACACACACACACACACACACACTCATGTCCAGAACTGATATGTCCCTCCAGTCTTTGTCTTCAGTTTGTTCTTAAGTAACTTTGTTCTTTATTAATTTTTTAACTATTTTTTTCATAACTGCATGATTGAGTTTACACAAAGTATAACAACTTAGTTATATACCCCCATTCCAACAGAGTCCCAACCCCCAATGGATACTCAAAAATACACACAACAAAAATAAAACTAAACAAGACAGTCAGAGACAGCAGACCTCTGACAAGGCTTGATATGATGTCATATGATGTCAAAATGTGACGTGATCGAGCCATAGGTGTTGACCCATCTGATGTCTGAACTTGAGACGACGTGAATGGAAAAAAACCCACTGATGTGTTTTAGCTGTTGACCTTTAGTGTGACCTTGACCTTCAAAATCTAATGGGTTCTTCCTTGACCCATTATCTATCATTCCTGAAAGTTTCATCAAAATCTGTTCAGAAATCCTGCTGACAGACAGACAGGCAATTAGACAAACAGACCTGAATTTAATACCCCCTTGGTGGAGGTAACAACAAACCCCGCCCTCTCACAAATGTTTTACCTCACTTGGCCTATCTCTTATCATTGTGAAGTACAATTTTTGTTGACTTTGACCATGACCTTTGACCTACATTCACCAACATTTATGAGGTTCTATTCTGGACCACCTTGTACCTTTTCTCAAAGTTGTTTTTGCGTAAAGTTGCTGACAGACAGACAAACAAGTGGTGCCTGGCACATCAAACCCCGCCTCCTCACACACATTTTACCTGATTTACCATATCCCTTATCACTGCAAAAACAAAATATTTGGTGACTGTGACAGACAGACAAACAAACAAAAAAATAAACAAAAATACTAACCCTCTCCTGAGGTAAATATAGAAGCATACACATCTTCATATTTTCTAATGAAACTATTGGTTAGATTTGTTTCAAGTTTTTATTATTATTATTATTATTATTAACAATAATAATAATAATAATAATAATAATAATAATAATAATAATAATAATAATAATAATAATAATAATAATAATAATAATAATAATAATAATAATAATAATAATAATAATAATAATAATAATAATAATAATGTAGCTTCTTTGGGATAATGTCTACAAAGTGTGTCCACTGTGAAGTTAGAGAAATTTGGATTTGTTTTTTTCTCTATACATTTTTTAAACATTAAACATTTGGCTTTACTTCTAATATATTTTGAATAAAATGAAATGTAACTCAGCACTGATGGGAAGTAA
This sequence comes from Siphamia tubifer, assembly GCA_020466265.1. Classification (NCBI taxonomy): domain Eukaryota; kingdom Metazoa; phylum Chordata; class Actinopteri; order Kurtiformes; family Apogonidae; genus Siphamia; species Siphamia tubifer. The sequence continues at coordinate 16,112,927 of CM035789.1, forward strand.
TTTATGGACTTTCACTTGACCGTTGACCTTCAAGGGTCAAACTCAAGGTCACCACTGTCTACATTTCAGTCATCTCCTTCTCTGAAATTACTAGTCAGATTTGGTTTCGTCTCGTCAACTGAACTCACTTTATCCTCACTAGGGTCGTGAGGGTCACTGGGGGCCTAATCCAGCTACAATGGGCCAAGGCGAGGTACACCCTGTATGTGTCTGGTTGGATTTATTTTTTTAAGTTTTGATATAACTACTTTTGGACAATGTCTTCAAACTGTGTCCATAGTTTTTGACAATTTTTTGGAAATATTATAGACGTGACTTTACTTCTAACAAGCTGTATTTTAATGGGTTATACATGGAAATTGTTAGGGGTATCATTCTAATTACAATTCAGCACTGATAGGAAGTCAAATATGGACTTTAATTTAATTGAGTTATCCTCATGTGAAAGCACTTCTTTTGGGAGATTGATTTCCTGCATCAAAACCACAAAAAAGATAACTGGTGTCATAAAACTGGTCTTATTTTCATCTCTATTAGAACATTACTTACTCCATCGTTATATTCAAAGTACAGTATAATGACAATCTCAACAGTTTCAATAGATTTTAATAAGTCTCTCAGTTTCATTTGAGTAATTTTACGAGTGTGTGTGTGTTTCTTTGTTTCTTTTAATTAAGACAGAAAGTCTATTGAAATGAAAGAGAGTCTTGGTCACACAGAAAACCATCTCACAAAGACTACAGTGAAATTTTTACGTTTGAGAAGATGACATTTCAGTTGAGTCAAGTGACTAGTTTTTAGATATTAAGAGGGAAATCTTCATTGTAGAATAAATTTAAAAACATACAAATAAATATCAGGTATTGAATAGGATTGTCATAACCATTTTGTTATTAATCCCTAATTTCACATGTAACTTTATTAGCCACTTTAAACATTAGTTATTGTCCTGTTTTTTCACTGCTTGTATTTACATTTTCATTGTTAGAATAACTGTAATAGCCCCGTAGATTACATTTAATGACTAAAATAAGATTTTAATCATCATGTATTATACTGTTTGCTTAATAATGACTACTGCCATATAATTTAATTAATTTTTCTGAGCTTCAAGTGTGCCTGAAGCAGATGTTCTACAGTATAAAGCTGATTAAACCTCAACATTTCAATTCCCTTTTCTCATAAATAGACTCTGAGCATCATATTTTTTTACGAATAAGCACCATCTTGACATTTGACTGTTTCATTGGACCATGTATAAACTCGACGAGGGCTGAAATCGATCTTTGAAGGAAGGATACGCAAAAACAGCATCACAATAAAGAGAAAGAAATCTGCAGATTAATGACAAACGGCACATATGAATGCCAATGCCCCCACCCCCCCAACACACACACCCCTCTGAAACCCAACTCTGCGTTCTGTTTGTCTGCCATAGCAGAAGTGCAGTGTCATTCCCACGGCTGTGTGCCGCTGCCTGCCTGTGCACTGGGATGACGGATCTAATGTGACAGCGGCATCGTACGAGAGGGCGCTGCGCCTCGCCTCACTCCTCCCCGTGCTTGGCATCATAGCTGGCTGTCAAACACACATTTATTTTATATATATATATATACATATATATATATATATATATATATATACATATATATATATATATATATATATATATATATATATATATATATATACAGACACACACACACACACTGGTTTCCATGTCTTATGAGGACCATGTTTGTAATCATCATTTGTAGGTACAGTAGCCATTGGGTAGCATCTTTAAAATAAAAACATAATTTTACATTAAAAATCTAAAAAATAAATAAAATAATGAAATGAGCTTATGAATAAAATTTTAAGAAAAAAATAAAATGTAACTTTAAAAAAAAGAAACAATCGAAAAATGGGCTAAAGTGAAACAAAAATTAAAATGGCATTAAAAATAATGAAAAAATTAAATAATGGAAAAAAGTAAACACACCTTGAAACCTCTGAAAAAGACATGTTTGGATTTGCACGTGTTTCTGTCATACTTTACGGTTAAATGTGTTTATAAGTTAATTAATTAAGTTAGTTAATGTGTTTATAGAAGACATAAATACATAAATTTACATACTATATTTCACCTACATTTATGTTTAACCATTGTGGGGACCTAAATTTTGGTCCCCATGGTGTCATGACTGTGTAAACACATCAATGTCCCTATAAAGATAGGAATACAAGAACACACACACATATATCAGATAAAAAAACATGGAGAAAAAGTGCAGGTCTGAGAAATGAACTAAATCAACACTTCATTTATCAGTAGTGTGTGTGTGTGTGTGTGTGTGTGTGTGTGTGTGTGTGTGTGTGTGTGTGTGTGTGTGTGTGTGTGTTGAGGCATAGCAGGGCTAATTGGCGCAGCTGCATGGGTATACACTCACTAACAGGGCTATGAGAGCAGAATAACCTCCACACTCCCTCCCTCCCTCCCTCCCTCCCTCCCTCCCTCCCTCAGTTTACTCCTTCACTGCCAGCTTCCTCACCATTCTACCTCCTCCCCTTCCTCCTCCTCCTCCTCCCCACATCCTTTGTCTGCATGAAGATAGGAGAATAATAAAAGAAACATCCGTTGTAGTCGTTTTTTGAGGGTCGAGGTCGCAGCTCCTTGGGCTCAGAGTGAGTGGGAGGGAGGGAGAGGGGGAGGGAGGGGGAGGGAGGGAGAGGGGGAGGGAGGGAGGGGAGAATGGAGAGATTCTGAGAGGTGAAGGATCATCCATCATCGGCCTCATGCCTTAGGACAGCCACGCTTTTAATAGTTTGGATGAGGGATATGAGGAGGGTGAGTCAGTCAAAGAGACAAACGCACACACTGATGACCCTCCGTCCTCTCTCGATAACACACACTCACAGCTCCAGGGAGGATGACAGGAAGGTCAACATCAGCGCTGACCTCTCCACTCTGTCACTGACTTCTAAATGTGTTTAGATCTGATTTATACATATTCACATTCGACTGCACCATAAAGGGAACATGACATGTGGAAATATACGGCAACATGCTAGTGTTCCTGTCATGATAAATGAAGAGGAAATGTAAATTAAGTGCTACAAGTTCTCCTTTAAACCTTTACAGTCCTATAGGTTAACCCTTTAAACTGTCAATGGTCCACATATGGGCTGGAAGTAGTCACTCAAAAATGTGAAGTAAATCACACATACCTGCCGGGTTGACGTCACATGACCTAATGTAGTTTGACAACAGAGAATCTCACACATTGAAAGATATGAGCCACTTTCAGATCAAATAACCACAGCAGGTACGTTGTCTTATTTGTTTGACAAAAAGCAGATCTAAACCTTTGTGTCTCATAATTATCCACAGAGGAACCCTATTCTAACAAACATAGTCCAACAAAAACATCCTAAAAACAAAAAATATGTTCAAATGTAGTGTAGTGTAGTCTAAAACACATCAAAACATTAATAACTACCACTCTGAGAGCGCGGACCGCTAGCAGCTAGCAGTAGCATCTAATGTTAAACATGTTGACGTTCCAACTTTACAAATAAAACACTCACTCTGGCAAAAACCAAATGATAATTTTTGATGAGTCTTTTGTCGAGTTTGTGGACCCACCCGTTGACAAAAAAGTTCTATGCCTCCAAACTTTTGTACGCTTTCATCTGCTGCTGGTGTAGTAGGACGTCTGCAGGACCAGGTCGTTATTAGTAATATCCACAGCCTCAATTTTCAGTTAGTTATATTTTTTTTTTAACTAACTGTTTGTATCTCTGTTTCATCACTGGATCTAAATCTGTACAATAACCACAGTCTTTCAACAGTTTCCCCCATAGCTGCATTCTCTGTGGTTACTTCCTGCCCTCCAGCTAAAGTTGCAACGTCATCATAGTCACGTGACTGAAACCTACCTATTGCATCATTTAACAGGACGCGCCTCCAATATCCCAGGTTTCATCTTAATCTTTTCATTTATAATATAAGCAAACAACTGTTTTCTAACATCTCCTATCCTACCTTTAAACCCCAGGTCGGCGTCAGAGCATCTTCACTACTTGGTTTACACACACTTTAGCTGCACAATTCTCATTCCTGAATTGAACTCGACCTGCCTGATTCTTCTCGCTCTCCTGGTCCAATATATGACCTGTTGCTGTGTGTTTATCTCTTGCCTATCATCTTAATCGCACCTACACTCCAGTTCCCCCTCTCCCTAATATCAATAGACTCTCTTCAGTTGACCCCATGCTGCACTTTTGTCCTCATTACCAACCCATTACAGTATGTGCTAACCAAGTCACATGACCGAACATATAACCACCTATAAAATACTGAATACCTATTGCACTTTCAAAACAAGTAGAAGAAATATATAGGTTATAAATCAACTAACAATGCACAGTCTTATCACACATCTGCACCTGCTTTACAATAAACGGCTTGTATTTCCTCGTACCATGCCTTCCAGTCGCACATCTGTCAGATTTACAGCTCTAGCAGAGTGTTAAAAGTTGGTCTCGCTCCCAAATTATGCATGTTTTGTGTCAGCTTGTGGCTCTAACAAAGCAACAGAGTGAAAAAATAGTTGTGTTTAGAGTGGAAATGAACATCACATAAGAAGCTAAAAAAGAGAGAGAGACCGACATAAATGCATATCAAAGTGTGTGTCATCTTTTAACAGACGACTGAACAAAATAAGAGCTCTCTACGCTACGAAAGCCTTCCAACGCAATGTTGTTGTTTTTTTGTTTTGTTTTTTTCAGATTAGGCTTTTCATCCGACAGAAGTGTCTCTTCTAATTGGGTCCCAGGGTAAGAAAAATATACACCTGAGGGTTTTTCTCGTCGTCTACCTCAACCCTCCGACAGACAGAGAGTGATGACTGTAAGCTGGAGGAGGAAAAAAAAGATCATTTAGAAGGAAAGGAATTTGACAGAAAATGTGAAAACCATCAGATCAACAGAGGATGCTAACACATCAGCATGGCGTTGTGCACAGAAGTAAATTTATGAGTCTCTAACATGTGACTGAGGTGTGTTTTTCACTCTACCATAAATGCATTTCACACACAAACACCCGTCCCAGCGTCACGTCTCCCACTGGCCCAAAGGCTTCACTGAACGCGGCCACAACTACGCCCAGCCACAGGTGTGCTGTTCATCTGTGTCAGATGAACCCCCCCCCCCCCCCCCCACACACACACACACACACACACACACACCACCACCTCTCACTGCACATCCATCTCCTTCCTCCCCATTCACTCTCTTAAAAAATAAACACCAGAGCGCTTTTTGAAAACGATTCTCGCTTCTCGCTCAAACATCCTGGAGACAGTCATGTCTGCCCGCCGACCATGGCAGACAGCAGGAGGCCGTGAGCGACAGATGAACACCCCCCCCCCCCCCCCCCCCCCCCCCCCCCCATACCCCCTTACAACCCAACCTTCAATGTGAACATACCCCCTCCCCTCCCCCAACTCAGCTGCCCCTCATAGCCACATTTGGCATCCAGCTTGTCCTCTGTCCTCTTAAAACATCAAGCAAAGCAGCAGAAGTCCAGTAGACAGAATATCTGCTCTATTTGATTTGGTCTCGTCATCTGAACCCGCTTTATCCTCACTAGGGTCACGGGGGTCACCGGGGGCCTAATCCAGCTACAATGGGTGAAGGCGGGGTACACCCTGTATGAGTCTCCAGTTCATCTCAGGGCTGAACATATATAGACAAACAATCATTCTCACATTCACACCTATGGGCAATTTAGATTAATCAATTAACCTATCAGTGCATGTGTTTGGATGGTGGGAGGAAACTAGAGTACCTGGAGAAAACCCACGCAGACACGAGGAGAACATGCAAACTCCACACAGAAAGGTCTGGTGTGGGAATTGAACCAGGGTCCTTCTTACTATGAGGCATGAGTGCTGACCACTCTATTTGATTTGGTGTTTCTAAATTACTGTTTACTCTGTAGGTGTGTTTGTTTATCAGAGTGAGGCCAGTTCACATACGAGACCCAGACCCTGAGCCCACAGAGGACAACAGCAACTAAAGACCTGCAAACTACAACAACTGGATACAGAACTTTATTAATATTTGCATCAACCAAACTGCTTAAATTTCAAGAACATCTACTGATCGGAAAAATGTAACAACTTTTGACCCACTTATTGCAATTAAATAATTCAGGTAAAATACAGTTTCTCAGCTTTTCAACAACATCAGATGTGCCATTTTTTGGATAGTCTGTGAACATGGAAACATGCTATAAATTAACCAAGAAAATCTACAGAGTTTGACAAATGGTCTGTTATAGATGCTCGCATGTTAATAATACATTTTGCTGATAAAAGTAACTTTTTCCTCAGTTTTCTCTATTTTGATATAATCATTGAATTTGTTCTGAGATTTTATGCACAGCTACATAACAACATGAAAATGTCTTATTTTCACCACAAAGAATAATGTTATAACAAGTATTCAGAGAATGCCTAATCTCACCCCTAGTTTGTGCCAATCTCAAGTTTCTATGACAACCCATTCTTGAATTAGAGCCAATAATGTGATTTTGACCTTTCTGCTAAATGCGACCTTGACCTTTGACCTTTACTCAAATGGATCATTGCATCTGATGTGCATTAGCTATATGTATATGCCCACTGACAATATTGTGACAAAATTCACTTTTTAATGTTTTTCCAACGCACATATGTGTTGTCTATGTGTGAGGAGACCCTTAAAAAAAGCCCATCCACTCTCCTTTTCTCCTGATCCATTTCTTGCTGCTCAAACTTGCAGATGATGCCATTATTCTCTATCAGTCCTGCTGTGTGTCCAGTGTGTTGGAGTCTGAGCCCCATTCACTGTGTACGCGCCCGGCTCCAAGGTTGCTCTGACCCGGGTTGATCAGAACCAATCGAACTGAACCCACCAGAAGACACTGGGTCCTGAAGGCACCGGAGCTGTAAAATTCGTCCACTTTTATTCACTTCAGCGGATTTTATTTCATTAGTGTCTTTGTCTCTTTTTTTCTGGCTCAACCTTTTCAGGGTCCATTTCTTTCTCTTCTTCCTCTCAGTAGAATGTGGAAGAGAGGGGCGGAGTCAGCTGTAGCTCATTTGCATGAAAGCATGAGGCACTAAAACAGAGTGTTTTGAAAAGGGATGTTCCTCCAGTTTGAAGAGGCTGATGGATCTTTTCATTAATGTGATATTTTGACCAAAGCATGTCACAGACAGGTCACTGGGACACCAGAGAACTGTGTTCGCTTGTGGACAATGGGCCTGATATGTCCCCTTTAAGAAACAGCTTTGAGTGTGTATGTAAATATATATATATATATATATATATATATATATATATATATATATATATATATATATATATATAACTATATATAATTTTTTTTTTTTTTTTTTAATTAAAAAAAAAAGCATTGTCCATGACCTCCATGTGACATTTCTTGGCTTAAGCATCAGTCAGGGCTTCACATACCTTCTTAACTTTGAAGAATTAAATATCAGAAAATAATAGATCAGTTGTTTTGTTAAGGTTTAATGTATATTATAAGTCAAACAGAGTTCAGCCTGACATAACCTCTTTGATACCTAAATTGGGGGTTATTCTGTCATGAGCTGGAACAGTACATATTCTTCAAACTGAGCACTGTCTTTTAGCCATTCCTAAAATAAAAGTCCTTCACTTTGCCAAGAAATGCATGAAACTGACTGCAGTCATACTGATCACGTCAAAGACACATCTAGCCTCAGAGCAGATGCAGCTGAGCTGGACAGATGTGCCCTTTTCATGTGTTTAAAGAAAAGAAAATACAGAATCCTACAGACTGTATGCTTTATTTACTCCTTATGTAAAAACAATGAAATTAAACCAAATAAGCTTTCTGATCTTTTAAAGATTCTTTACATCTTGTGGCATCCTTTTGTTGTGGTAACACAATAGTAGCAATGATTAACATTTTCTGGAGATTTAAAAAATACATGATATCATCTCTTTATTTAATGTGTTAATGTGGAATGAGAAACAACAGAAGAACTCACAGTACAGCTGTGTTGCCTTCAGGTGCTTTGAGGTTTGAAACATGAGTTTCACTTCTATTTCTCCAACAGATTTTGCTCTAAAAACACCATCAAAAAATGAAACTGATACGAAACTACACACAGCAAAGATTGGCTGAGCATCAAAATTAAACTTTTAAACAAAGGGTTGCATTTCCTTTTCATGGTTACACTGAAAGAAAGATTTGTATAAGATGTTCAAAAGAGAAATGCCTCATACATTTGTTTTGACTCCAAACATTTACACCCAGCATCAGTGTTTTTTTTTCAACTTTATATCATTGTGCAAAATGTATATGTCCAGAACAAAATCACTTAATGTTTTAAGCTGCATATAATATTATGTCTGACATTGATTTGTTTGTATTTAATTTAATTTAAATCAAATCAATGGCTAAAGTGAGACAAATTTTAATTTTATAGGTTTTAATAAATTTTGAGTTGTATCTATTCCTACAGGATATTTTTGAAGATGATAAATTTACTTATAGGCTGTGGCTTAAATCAAGTTAAATTAATTTCCATGAATAATAATAATGTTTCACAAAAAGGGACTATATCTAGTATTTCTACTTGAAAATATTAGAAAAATAAAGTGAATAATTCGCAGGTATATCCCAAAGATGCCACCGTATTAGTTTAGAAAAATGATGAACATTTCTCCAAGTACATAACTGTCAACAGCAGCACTTGTTGTAGAAACTGAAACTATCCCCAAAGTTTGAGCCGATGAACTAGAATGTTCAGTTGTTGGTTGAACAGGACAGATTAGCACAGCCAACAACCTGAAGGGGGCGGGGCATGAAGTGGCACATTTGTATTTAAAGGGCCAGTACTCAAAATGCCCTGTCTTTTGTCATTACTAAGAAATAGGTTTGAAGATGAAAATATGGAGTTGAATTAATGAAGATGTCACACCCAACTATAGAATTTACACTTTACGTAGACCACAGGGAAAAGTTTTAAAATGCATAATTTCATTTTAAAAAGCAAGATACTGCTTCTTTAATTCAGTAAATGTGGACACTGTATTGATGTGTTGATGGTTTTCTTAAGTGCATGCTGTTGATAGTTTTGAATATAAGTACTGCATAGAACGGGTTTAAAATAACTAAAAGAAAGAAAGAAAGAAAAATATATATAGTAACCTTGCAGGGACAGAAATGTAAAAAATACAAACAATTAAATAAATAAATAAAAATGGCTGATGTGACAGGTAGATTATACACACACTTGTTATTACAGTTTTAAACTGCATGAATTTTCAGGTACTTTGCAGGAGATAAACAAAGGAGCTCCCTTCTGTGTATGTGTGTGTGTGTGTGTGTACCTTACGGGTGCGGGTGTTTCTGTGCACAAGGTGTCAAAGCTTCGACTTCCTGGAAGCAGAGCTTAAGATCGACTCCCTGTACTTTAAATGCCCCCCATCGGCTCACTATGGGAGCCTTTCAGTCGACCTCCCATCACTCATTCATAGACTCATCTGGGTCAGTCCTCAATTTCCTCATCACTCATTCAGAAATTGAGGACTGCAATATTAATAGCACTCAGCACCATTGTGGTTTTTAATGGACGTTTTTGTAGCCGCAAGATCAAAACCTGTCATTGTGTAGAAACTAACCTTCTGTAAGTTTATTAAAGCAACTCTAAAATACAGAACATACAGGTTTTAACCCTTTATCGGGCAAGTGACTCATTTTGGGAGTTTCTGCACAGTGACAGCAACAGTTCCAGTGGGGACAGTGAGTCAACAATCTCAGATTTAATGTGGTCTACAGTGTCTGTAAGGTCCACCTCTGCAAGTACAGTAAGTGTACCTGCTTTGTTAGGTACCAAGAAGTAATCATTTTTTACCCTGCCCCCTGAAAGGGAAGGAAGAGGTATTGATTTTTAGTTTGATTTCTTTATTTGTTAACACTCTAGCAGCTAAACTATTGGTTGAATTCACACCAAATTCAGTTTACAGACAGCTAGTGAGACAGAATAGATCTCATATCTTGTCAAAAGTTGGTTAAAGCTGTAATTTTTTATAAATTTTCTCCACAAATTTAAATCCACCTGCATATATACTTATAATGGGCTTGTCTGTAGTAGCAAAATTGTAGCTTTACTTCATGCCAAATTGCCTTAATAGATTGTTAGTGGCATGGTCTTTATGCTTTGGAAACACCTGGTCAAATAATAAAAATAAAAAAAATCTGAATTTTGGAAATCTTTTTTTCCTCATTTACTTACAATGGGTGGCATTTGAAATGTCTGTAACTTCAAAACTATTTGGTGACTTCATACCAAATTAAATGTATAGATTTCTAATAGACATTACATTTTTTGAACAGTAGGTCAAAGTTCAAATTTGTTGTGCCTTATACTGCTTATTCAATGTACATATACTTTTTTTTGCCACTTACATTTAGGAAACCAAACATGGTAACTACATAGACCTTCATCTTCTACATAATAAAAATGAAAATGTTCACAAAAGTAATACAGTCTTATTATGTCCTGTAATAAAACACTAAGGCTGAAATAATGAAATTCAGAGTATTTCTATGAGTGTCCTATAAAGGGTTAAAATATCCTGTCATCCATGGACTAAAATATAGCAACCAACAGCACATCAGCATTTACACAACTCAAACAACCCTGACCCTGTTTTGACACCTAAGAAACAGAAATGCACTGACATCTGAGTCAAACCTACGTAAGTGTTGTCTGGAAATCGAGCATGCTCAACTTACACAACAAAAACCTCCTGGGTTTGACTTGAAACACAGCTGTACAGTCAGTATCAGCCATGCAAAATGTATCATCCTCTGTGCTTCACTTAGGAAATGAGTCATCTGTGTTTCCTTGTGTTTAAACTGAAACTTAAGGAGACTGGATGATGGAAGCTCTGTCACATGTGGATTACACCGAGTTTCCAAGCAGGTCTGGCATGTCCACAGCAACAACCATCAGCTCCATAACACACCCATGACCCCTGTCCTGACATTTAACTTTCCATTATCAGCGAGTAATCGTGAGAAAATCATCCCCTATGTAGTAATTATGAATAAATGAGCCAAACAGGGATGTCATCCCTGTAAAAACACAAGATACTTCAACAAACTAATGTAAAAATCAGCCCAAAATCCAGTGTTACCCTGTTCTAATTACTACAATATTATGGCATCAGTTAGTTCCATTGTTATATTATAGCAAATTTCAGTCCAAGCTTGTATTTTTGGATGTTTTTCTAACCTTTTAGCTATCTTGTTATCTTAAATGAACAGCAGAAAGTGCATTCATAACAGCAGAGTGTGTTTGTGTGCATGTAGGAAAGTTTAACTAAACACAGCGGTGCCTCTGTGAAGCCTGAGTGACATTTTAGACAAGTGTGTCTCATATAATGGAGCAGAAAGAACAAGAAAACAAAGACAAACTAGATCACTCTGAGAGCGCAGACCTCCACGAAGTAGCGCAAGTCTGCCAATGTTTGGATCTGGATGTTCGGAACTTATTTGTAAGCTAATGTTCCATGTCCGCTAACAATTTATTTTATCGGTCATTAACAATCCCTTGGAGTGTTTAAAAAAATTCAAAGACATCCTCGGTCCTGTTTTTGAGATATGGTCATTTTAATATTTGACCACGTATAACGTCACTCTGATGTTATGTGACATCACATGACCAAATTTCACATGTTAGATCTAATGTTAAATATGAAGCACAAGCTATTGTTGGATTTAACAAAACATGTCAATAACCCTGCTTTAAGGTAAAGGTCATGAATTTTCAAATATTCCTTTCGTCAAAACATGACGTCATCGAACCTATTAGTGTTATCTCATCTGATGTCCGAAGGTGAGACGATGGAGATACCACCACGTATGTGTTTTAGCCGTTAACCTTCACTGTGACTTTGACCTTTGACCTTTATAGCTCAAAATATAACGGTTTTCTTCCTTGACGCATTATCAATCATCTCAGAAAGTTGAATCAAAATCCATCCATAACTTTTTGTGTTATCTTGCTGACAAACGAACAGACAAACAAACGCACAGTAAAAAAAAATGTGTGTGTGTGTGTTGCCTGAAGAATTAGAGGAATAGTAAAGCGTGTAAGCGTGTAAAGCAAATAAAAACAGGTAAACAAAGATATTCTAACTTAATGTGTACTAGTGTAAATGACAATTACATTTAAATAACAAGTAGTGCCAGTAATTCCTGTTGTTGATTCAGTTGAGCTGCTACTTCGGAAATGATCACAAAAACAAATGCAAACATCACATGTAGTATCTGGCCTTCCATGACGATAGTTGAAACGAACGCAAAACAGGAAGTGGACACAATCGTTTTCTTCCAGTAGACACCCAGATGTTAAACAGGCGTTCTGTCCAATCAGAACGCTCTGTATCTCCAACTATTAAAACCCAATTAACTAGAGCAGAATACACCCATTTCCCATGTAAAAAATGTATTCAGAACTAACATGGCCATGTAAACACAAAATAAATAGCTTTAATTCCGAATAAATAATTTGGAATTAAAAAATATCACATAAATGTGGCAATTGTGAAGTGGTTTAAACTCTCATAGGTGAAGTGAAGAACAGGATGGAGTGCTTCAAAATGTCAAGAATAGAGGAATAAAATAAAAGTGCGGAAGGGGGAGGAGGAAGAGGAGGAAGAAGAGGCAGGTGAAGGAGACAGACATTGGTGAAAACAGAAGTATTGATTCTTCTCTGTCTTACCCATATTGCCTCTGAGCCCATGTAGGTTGGACCTGCTGAACTCCCACAGAGAGACCTGCAGTTAAAAACAAAGAGACGGAGAAAGTCAGAGGCAATGATGAGAGGGGGAAGTTGGTGGTGGAATGTGAATGTGTTGGGGGAAGGGAGGGGGGTGGGGGTGGGGTGGGGGGGTCGACTATAAACGTCAGAGGCTAAAACAGAAGTGTACGAGGACAGGGCCGACTCTCATCCTCTTGTCTCTACTCGTTTACATCCGATGCTAACATGCATATGGGCAGATCAGAAACTGGCTGTTATTCCGTGGGCTCGCACACATGCCTACCATCTGTCTGACACACACACACACAAACATTCACACAAATAATGATGCACTCTGCAACACACCAACATCTGTGACACCCCCCCCCCCCCCCCCCCCCCCCCCACACACACACACACACACCGCTGCTGCCGCCTGCAGAGTCCAGCACCAATCAGCTGAACATGGGTAAGAAAGAAGAAAGTCAGCCTCATCCTCCTCCTCAAACTTCACTTCTACATTCCTACTACATCCCTCCTTTTACCACTCACCATGACATCATCACCCCTCCTTTTTTTTAATATATATATATATATATATATATAAACACACATTATCTCTTTCTCATAGTCACCCAGGACAAAAGACCAGACAGACATGCTGTTATTTCTCGTCCTTAACAGTCCCATCCCCTCTTGCGCTTCTTATTCATTCCGTCTCCTTTTCTTTCTGTCCTCGCTGTTCTCACACACACAATAACCAAACACCAAGCACTGCCATCTCCCATCAGCTGCATGCTCGGGGAGTTGTGTTGTGATGCTGGTCCAAGAATAAGGACACAGTCAGTCGTTGTTGGCACTGCTGTTTGTCAATCACACCTACCCAACAACAGTTCAGCCAGCACGCTTTAGACCAGGCAGCAAAGGGGTGGGGGTGGGGGTTTGTTGTGGACTGAGGATTCATATGAGGTAGGGGGGGGGGGGTATGAAGCATGTGTGCTGGTGGATAATAGAGAAACAACCCCATGGGGAACACACAGACTAAATGCACTTGTACATGGTGGGTCCTGCTAACCATACATTTCCACACATGTTTAATGGTTTTAGTAGAAGCTCAGGGATTCATTCATTTCACCGCTGCATGAAAATCAAAGCCAGAAGAATCAGAATCACAATGTATTTGTCATGACACAGCAGTAAAATAAGATTAAAATCCAGCCTTAAGGTGTGCTCACATAAAACAAGGGAAGTAACAATAGCCAATTATCCCTCCTTTTATGTTACTTTAAAATTCCAACATCAAGGAAAAATAGTTACGAGTATTTTTTTTAGTATGACATTTCTTCTACTTTGCCTTAATTAGTGTCATCGACATATAATATGAAAATGGTTAATTTCACATATTTGTAATCACCCCCTTCATGTTTCTATTACATAGATAATATTGGGGTCAATTTGACCCAGCAGTCAAACTGGAGGTAAAAGGCTGTCACAAGCATCAAGACTTTTGATTTCTTTACAACTCTGAGATATATAATGTTGAGATATATATATATATATATATATATATATATATATATATATATATATATATATATATATATATATATATGTTTCCATTTTATATTTTATATGTTGGTCTTTCCAAAGTAATAAAGCAGTGAAACATAAAAAAAAAAATTGACCATGTATTTTTTTATGAAAAACACCTGAACCCGCTTTATCCTCACTAGGGTCACGGGGGTCACTGGGGGCCTAATCCAGCTACAATGGGTGAAGGTGGGGTACACCCTGTATGAGTCTCCAGTTCATCTCAGGGCTGAACATATATAGACAAACAATCACTCTAACATTCACACCTATGGGCAATTTAGATTAACTAATTAACCTATCAGTGCATGTATTTGGATGGTGGGAGGAAACTGGAGTACCTGGAGAAAACCCACGCAGACACGGGAAAAACATGCAAACTCCACACAGAAAGGTCTGGTATGGGAATCGAACTAGGGTCCTTCTTGCTGTGAGGCACTAATGTTAACCACTGCACCACCATGCTCCCCCAAAAAACAAATGAATTATCCTAATTGGACTATTACCTGTCAGAGAATAAGGAACTCCATTGAACTAAATATTGATAAAACAGTTAGGAATGGAATTAGTAATGAAATATTAACAGTGCTTGTTAGGAGTTTGTTGGTCAAATTGACCCAGGAACACCATTGTGGTTCCTGACAAACAGGAGGGTTAAAAATGTGACCATATAAAACAATGATCATAACAATAAACAATTGGGTAAAGTGACAGTGCAAATGTGTAATGATGAATAAATAGTAATAAATAGAAGTGTATATATAATGATTAAAAGCAGTTCAAAACCAGTTAATAAAACCAGTTAATATTTGCGTTCAGTGTTGTCATGGCTTTGGGGTAGAAGCTGGTTTTTAATAGATATTTTGCAGCATCCTGAACTTTAAGTGAACTGTGAGCTGTCTTGATTCTCTATCAACCATAAACTATAAAAGTGGGTAACTTTTAGAGTTGGGGGGGGGGGGGGGGGGGGGTTTGAAATATTAGCTGAGGTTTGTCAGTTTATGCCCCAAACCTACTGAAGTCATCGCCCCAATGAATTAAGTGAAGTGAGATTTTATATATTGACATTTTCAGGATTAAAATCCTTTTTTAAACCTGCTAACAGAAGAGCTTTGCAAATTGGGTTTCACACTGCACTCATTTACATAATGAACTGGTTTGATAACTGAATAATGATCATCTTTTACAGAGTAAGACTCTTTCCAGCTCCTTAAATTTTAACATCTCTGGGTTGTGAGCTAAACTGCTCATCTGAGGATACTATCTTAGACTGATTGACATTTTTCTGCTTTATTTCCCAGTGTAATCGACAAAAGAGCTGCCAGTTCCAGCTCTAGATACAATACTAACATGATATGTTAGCTTATGGTAATGATCAGGGCGTGTGTTTTGATTCTGTAGAAAACGGGGGTGAGAAAAAAAAAACAATCTACTTGTTTACTGCACTGTGGATTTTAAAGAAAATATTGATATTTGGCACCACTGAGTCAAGAAGTGATACGAGTATATCTGTTTTCTAACCCTTGTAGACGTAATCATTGTGTATAAAACATACATTGTGACTGTGACACTTCTGCAGTATCTAACCTGTAAAAAGAGTCTGTAATGTTTTCCTACACAGATCTGTTCCCTGTCATGACATGTCTGTTCTTTATCTTTAACCTCTTTAACATGTACACTAAAACCAGTTTTTAATTCTGTGCTTTTGTGTAACTCACTGCTTCACTTGGGAGACAAAAAAAATCATATACTAGCTCCATATCCCCTGGTTTAACTCCTGCTGTTTAATGTAAACTGCACCCAGCATAAAAGATAATTAATGCTATGAAGCTAAATATATGAAAATGATGACACAATCAGCAATGCAACTTGATACGATATGATATGACACACTGTACTGTCCCCAGTGGGAAATTTGTTTTGAGCTCATTCTATTAATTGAAAACAACAACAGTTCTGGATCTCTGAGTTCTTTATACTCTTCCTTCCAGGCACTACGGAAATGAAATCATTTTCAAAAAACTCTAAATGACAAACATTAATCTGTGTCTATGATTTTAAAATGGTATATGGATTGAACTCTTATAGTGCATTTTATACATTTTAATAATAATAATAATAATAATTGTATTTATAAAGGGCTTTCAAACAAGCTCAATCAAGCTAATCCATTGGTTTTACGACACCAATTGTAAAAACACATCCTCCCAGGAAAAAAACAACAACTAAACAACACACACTTTCGAATCCCTCAACCCTCTTAGATCACTGCTATTGTTAAAAACTTGACAGTAGGCTTAAATATCTTATTATTTATCTGTAACTATCACAGTTCTGAACCCCCTACACACAAAAAAAATATCACCAAGTGTATATACAACCACAAATGTAAATATAGAAATCATTTTACATTTAAATTCTAATGCTATAATTATAGAAATGCCCAGTTTTCTACTTTTCTCTTTATATTGACAGTAATATTTCACTTGTTTGTAGTCTTTATACCGGTCTTTGTCTGAATGTTGCTGGAACCAATAAACTGTTATTTTAAATACTTTATTAATACCTAGCGGGTAACTTTGTGTGTTACAGTTGCTCTAAAGTAGAGAGAAAACAACTCAAGAGCAAATAAATATAGAAATAAACTAGAAAAGCAGACCTCCACCAAGGTAGACCCCCCTCACCAAAACCTAATCATTCCCAGATCTCTCCATTACCAACCTATTCTGAAAATGTTATCAAAATCCATCCATAACTTTTTGAGTTATCTTGCTAACTAACTAACAGACAAACAAACTCTGGCAAAAAAAAAATAACTTCCTTGGTGGAGGTAATAAACAGATAAATACATGATATGCAGTAATATCCAGTTATGTACTCGATATTCATAAGGGAGCTACAATAATCCTACAAAATATGATCTTGAATGGAAATTGAAATATGACACTGAGAGAGAGAGGAGTTATCTTATCTTATCTTATCTTATCTTATCTTATCTTATCTTATCTTATCTTATCTTATCTTATCTTATCTTATCTTATCTTATCTTATCTTATCTTACCTTACCTTACCTTACCTTACCTTACCTTACCTTACCTTACCTTACCTTACCTTACCTTACCTTACCTTACCTTACCTTACCTTACCTTACCTTATCTTACCTTACCTTACCTTACCTTACCTTATCTTACCTTACCTTATCTTACCTTACCTTATCTTACCTTATCTTACCTTACCTTACCTTATCTTACCTTATCTTACCTTACCTTACCTTACCTTACCTTATCTTACCTTATCTTACCTTATCTTACCTTACCTTACCTTATCTTACCTTACCTTATCTTACCTTACCTTACCTTACCTTACCTTATCTTACCTTACCTTACCTTACCTTACCTTACCTTATCTTACCTTATCTTACCTTACCTTACCTTACCTTACCTTACCTGTGAAGGATAACTTCTTCATCTCAGAGCCACAGTAATAAAGTATTGATATAAAGACAGTGTGTTCAGCAGTGAACTCCTAAACTTACTGTTCTGTGCGCTGCGAGGCTTTGCTCCCAGATATGCCAGGTTGACATTGGCCTTCCTGCCATCAATAATGGGGTTGGCATCTTTACACGCCCTCTCTGCTGCGCTCCTGTCCACCATGGTCACCTGTTGACAGCAACACACTTGTGTAAATGCATCAATAAAACTGCACAAACCAAACATCTCAATCTTCCCTGTGATCGAAACACCCAGAAGGGGTCTGCTGTCCTTGCCTATCCTCCAATGATTCAGTCTTTTTTTTTTTTTTTTTTTTTTTTTTTTTCGATAAATGCATGAGGAGACACTGACTCCACCACATACAAACAGAGCAATCAGTGTGTGTTCAAATGGATCCAGTGGAGCCTCAGCTGTGTGGAACTGTGTGTGAGACAGTGTGGGCTGGTATGTGGGAGGTTGATTCCGTTTTTCTCTTTTCAGACCGTGCAACCGAGGATGAGATACTGAATTCTTCTTGACCTACCTTGAGGGATTGATTTAAGGAGTGGGCAGATAGCAACAGGAAAGGGTTGGGGGAAGCACAAAGCACAAAGCATAAAAAAAAAAAAATAACAGAGATGAAGCTGAGAACACACAGAAATGGGACACAGACATGAAACTGCCAGGCTTGCTTTCATTTCATTTCATTTCATTTCATTTCACAAGTCTTATGCAAACAGAGGCAAAGGATGGTTTCTAAGCACTGGGGTTCAAGAGGCTGCTCCAGGGAATTAGGCCACAATGGGAAGTCAGGGATGAAATGAGCATGTCCTCCCAAAGCGAAGAAAACAGCTCAACACACACACACACACACACACACACACACACACACACACACACACACTGGTTTGTCTCAGCTGATTGGCTCATTGGCTTTGGACAGACACAGATAAATATGAACGGCTTTATGTCAGTCCAATGCTCATCTTGTCATCTTTTATCTCTGTGGTTCTGTCTTTTTCACACACATTTAGTGACTTTGATGTACACACACAGTCAGGCCTATCCTGGCAGAAGAGAAGGAGAATAAGCAGGGAGGGAGGGAGGGAGGGGGGGAGCAAAATGAAACTACACTGCAGCTTATCTTGCAGAGCCAACTGACATGTCACACCTCTGTGACCAAGGCCCTCCTCTTAACTTTTTTTTCCCTCTTTCCTCCTCTCTCGCTTTCTATCTGTCTCACACATAGAAAAAAAAAAACACCCCATCAGACATCTGTCCACAGCTGCAGCAGCTTATACCAACTCAAGTGTATCCCTGCGCTTACGCTTGTTGCACACGGAGCTGCACACTGTGTCCCCACCGTGCGCGCGTCCATGTGCACTTTGGGACTGCGGAGATAATTGATGACACACTTATATGAAATAACCTGCTACTCATGCTTTAAGCATGTGACTGCCACCACCAGACACACGGCACATGGCTGCTGCTGCTGCTGCTGCTTGAACAAAGTGGCAGTGTGTGTGTGTGTGTATGTATGTGTGTGTGTGTGTGTGTGTGTGTGTGTGTGTGTGTAGCTTCTGGAGAAGAAAAAATGTGATCAGAACTAGGAGAGAATTTACCTCAGATAATAAAAATATGACGCGGGTATCCAAGTTATAAAAGCTTTTCAGTAATTCTAGGGCAACATGTGGTTAAATATGTGATGTGATCAAACTTACAAAGCCGTATCCCCTGGACTTGCCCGTCTGTTTGTCCGTGATCACCACCGCCTCGTCGATATCTCCGAAAGTCTCAAAATATTTCCGAAGTGATGCGTCGTTAGTGTGATAAGGTAACCCTCCGACAAATATCTTGGTGTAAGTTGTGTCTTTTTCCATGGTGGGGTGCATTATTTCTAACGGAACCCCGACCAGTTGACCTAGAAACAACGGTGAACTCATGCGGCTGGAAAAGAAGAAGAAGAAGAAAAAAAAAATACCACAAAGACGGAATAAAAGCAGCGGATGAATAACTTTACGCACAGAGGCTACAATAACGATAAGAGCGCATCCATGGTGAAACACGCAGGCTCCAGTTTCCTCACGTACAGCTTTTTTAGATGTATAACCCTCTTGACAGGTGTCTTGGACCCTCTTGTCTTCTGTCCCGGAAAAAAGCAAAGTCTTTAAGCTTCGGTAGGCGCGTCCTCCGTGCGCCCACTCCCCTTCTGGTCCAATAGACGAACGGTGCGTCTTTTCCATTGGCTCATCCCGCCTCCTGCTCCACCCTAAAAAACACACACACGCGCGCGCAGACACACACACACACACACACATACACACACACACACACACACACACACACACACGCTGCATTGGAAAGCCCCGCACTGGAGCCGAAAAAGATGAACTGCCAAATAAATGGGGGAAATAGGTCAATATGTTGTATATATAACCATAATTATCCACTAGTACTTTTCTGGTAGTTTTCTTTATTTCTACCTTTTGACCAGTTCAGTTTGGTTCACGTTTATTTACAGATCATTTCAGGTTGCATTCATAATTTCCAGCAAACTATGATTTTCTAAAATAGGTATCTGTAGCTTATTGAGGGGCCATTAAGAAAAAAGTAATTTATCATGAAAACAATCCCTATTTCTAACTAAGGTTCTAAAAGCAACCTACGGCAGTTCCAGTAAATACAGACAGTATAGAATTTTGTTAGTATCAACACATTAGGCACATTAGACAGACAGACAGACAGACAGACAGACAGACAGATCAATCGATCAACCGATCATCCTGGATTCTGAAGTAGCATTAGCATTAGCATCTACAAGAGAAGACAGCACCAGAGTAGCTGCTGCACAAACTGGAATAAATGGCGGATCAAACTGGTTCATGTGCTCTCTGTGGAAATAAATCCTTGTTTTTTCCCCTGCACATTTTCAAAACAAGCAACGGCACAAAACCTAGCTAGATGTTACTCTGGTAAAGGTAAACACAGACGGAGAGCAAGAGGGGAGGGGGGGGGATTGTTCCTTCATGCATTCTGAGCCAATCAGAGACGCCTTGTGACCGCGTCATGGACATGTATGAGGAAGTACCAGTAAACTCTGTTGTTCAACCTCAAGTCATTTTTCTATTGTGCAAAAACAGCTGGAAACAAAGTAATCTGGATGTTTTTTTGTTTTTTTTTAAAATAGAACCAATACACAATGTATTCAATAACAGTGGAGAACACAGTAATATTAATGAAATAACCATGGAATGACACCTTTAATCATTTGTTCCTTGTGACACTCTCAACCCATTTTTGAAAATGTAATCAAAATCCATCCATAACTTTTTGAGTTATCTTGCTAACTAACAGACAAACAAGCTGGCAAAAATCTCCTTGGTGGAGGTGATAAATAAGGAACTAAAATTGTGGATGTTTTGTCAAAATTCTACTTACATTATTTTTTAAATAAGCAATTATTTCATTAAATTCAGTTTAACTCCTCTAAACTGTCCACATGGAAACATTAAAATGACTTCTGCAGCAGTGGAACTGATCCATAGAGGGACAAAAACACTCCACAGAGGATATATATGATGACTATATTTCATATAAATCAGTCCAGACAAGGACTAAGATCATCTAGAATTAAAATCTTGCTATAGTCATAGGACTCTTTTTACTTTTAAACGCTCATAGACTCACATACAATATCCATTCAAACAAAAACAACAACTGCTTAATAACATTTGAACCCCAAAACCTATCAATACATTGATATAATTCAGATAAAATGCAGTTTATTATATTTTCAGCAACATCAGATGTGTCTTATTTGGGTGTGTTAAGGCTTTGTAGTAGGTGTTAAACAGCATCATCTTGTGTAGCATTGATTCACCAATTAAATGAATATAGTTATTGATATTACACTGGCTGTAGACAGTTGCTTTATGTTCAGTGAGTAAGATATTTCTCAAAAAAGTTATATTTTCTTCATTTTCTTCTCAGTTCTGATACAATAACCCTTAAATTTAGTCTGAGCTTTTTATAAACATCTACATAATAAGTAAATTAAACACAGGGAAAAAACCCCTCTTTTTCACTGAAAAATGCAAAATGCATAGAATAATATATAATATATTGGCAAGGCAAGTTTATTTGTATCGCACTTTTTATACCCAGGGTAAGTCAAAGTGCTTTACAAAGGCATTAAAAAAGAAATCACAGAAGAATAAAATACATTAAAATAGGGGTGAAAGACATTAAAATAATAAAAATGTGGTTAAAATAAATATATGAGTTATATTAAAAAACCTAGATTACATTTAAAAGAGAGTAAAGCAAGACATTAAAATTAAAAAAAAAATATTTAAAAGAGAAGATTGAAAAGAGTTTACTCATAAGCACATGAAAAGACGAGTCAATGTTATGATAAATCATTTTCTAAAGGTTAAATGTAGAGGGGGGGGGTCAATTGGAAGGCACCAAAAATTGTTAGATCGTGTGGTCAATTAATAAAACAAAAATTTCCATAACATATGCACACAATGGGAGTTTTCCACCTGACCTGAAGGTATGAGGAACGCAGCAAGTGAAACAAAAAACATAAAAACCTTCCTCTTCTTGAAAGTGGAAAGTACAAAAAGTTACATGAGTCATGGGTTCCTAACTTCAGCTGACAGACACCACAGCGCTCATATAAATGACACTCAGGTGTGTAAAAGGTTTTGAAAGCTTTCAGGGGGTTCTTCAGGTTTGGGTGCGCAGCAGCAGCAGCAGCAGGGTGGGATGGCCTAAGGGTGCTGGGACTCCTTTTCATGTGGTGCAAAATCATTACTGACACCCCAGGGATCATTAAGGGAAATGGAGGAAAGTGGGATGATTAATGACAAAAGCTCACACCGAGAGGGAGGGGTGGGAGTGTGGGTGAGGGACCAGTTGCAGGAGACAAATAGTAGATGAAAGAAAGTCAGGAGACGACGGTGTGGACGTGAACGATAACGACAAGAGGCTGGGCTGAGAGGAAGCCCTCGTCTTTTTTAGTTCACTTCTAAAGATTTGCCACTCAGATGTCCTTCACACTCTGGTTTCCTTCCACATGACTCTGCCCCCCCCCACACACAATTATCCTCCTACTCACTCCCTACTCCCCACTCCCCACACCCACACCATCTCCACTCACCTTCCACTTCACGCAGACTTTGAGTCTCCAACCATTAGTCTCTAAAAACAACCAAACCCTCAGTTCAGTTCAGTTCAGTTCAGTCTAGTCTGTTAATCTCACCCAATATTGTGCAATAATTATTTATGGCCAAATGTGTGCAATATATTGTTAGTATATTATTGTATGTATATATGTATATATATATTATTGTATATATATATATTGTTTTTTATCTGTGTGCACTGTTGTTTAAATCTCATTGCATATTGTGTATGACAGCAATAAAGGCCATCCATCCATCCATCCATCCATCCATCCATCCATCCATCCATCCATCCATCCATCCATCCATCCATCCATCCATCCATCCATCCATCCATCCATCCATCCATCCATCCATCCATCCATCCATCCATCCATCCATCCATCCATCCATCCATCCATCCATCCATCCATCCATCCATCGATTGGGACTTGTAATCTCTGTCTGTGTTCACAGAGACATATCATGCTATAACTCACTGAATACTTGAAATATCATCATGAAATTACATGGGCATATACATATAGTTAATGTGCATCAGATGCAATGATCAATTTGAGTAAAAGTCAAAGGTCAAGGTCACAATTAACTAAAAGGTCAAAATCACATTATTGGTTATATGTCAAGAACGGAGGGTCACAGAACTTTGAGACTTTGGTACTAAACGATGCAGAATGAGGATTTCTACAACTACTGTTGTAGTTGTTATCAACTATGACTAATACTTTTTGAGATCTCTGGAGGTCAATGGAGACATGTCGCCAAGTTAACTTCTGTAACAGTGTTTGTGTGTGTCAAGCATAGACATATCACGCTATAACTTAATCAATACTGGATATATAATCATATTACACGCACTGATGCATATATACATATAACCAAATTATCAATATTGCAAAAGGTCAAAGGTCAAGGTTTGCATTTTTTTCAAGAACAGGTTGTCATAGAAACTGAGATCGGCACAAAATAGGGGTGATATTAGGCATTCTCTGAATACTTGTTATTTTATTTGACCAGTTTCTCTGACTAATTTTAACATTATTAGGCTTTAATTTGTCATTTACACGTGTATATTATAGCTTATAAATACACAAAACATTTAGTAATAGGTGGAGTATTATTAAAATTGTACTTAATTCTCAAGAGAATTAAGATGTTCATATTTGTTCCGGTTATACAGATTATTTTTTGTTTAGTTTTTTGGTAAAATTATACTTTGTTTTAGTGTAACAAAATTCAAACATTTACAAAGAGAAAAAATTACTTGTGAGTATTTATAGGCTATTTTATGAGAGTGAATTGGTCTGAATATGGAACCTCAACTAAAATGTAATTTTTATATTTCCCAAATTCATCCAAAGGACCAGACTGGACCCATTAGCAGGCCTTATTTGGCCCCTGGGCCTTATATTTGACACCTGTGCTCTATAGGTTGATATGGAGTGAACATGAGTACATTTAATCCGTCTTTTTTTTTTTTTTTTTTTACTCCATCTATAGGGGCTTAACGTAAACTAATGGAAACCTAGAGAATAAACACCTCACAGAACCTCACAGAATAAACTGCGGCTACGAAGACACAAAATTATCCAATCATTTACAAGACAAATGTTTGCAGAAGGAAGAAGAAGGAAAAGCCGTTGTAATGTTTAAATATAAATTTGTATTTACATTGATATTAACATCAAGAAACAAGTTGAGAAAAAAAAATGCAATAGTATTTTACATCCTGTAGTAATGACTGTGTGTTTCCCAGATGTGTTTTTCTCTTTTCTTTAGATCCAACAATGTACTGAGAGGAGTTTCCTTCCTTAAAGCAAAACATTTCTTTGAGTTCTTGTACATTATTTTCATACGCTTCACTGAGACTTGGGAGGAAAAACAAACAATTCAAACTATTCTTCAGAGACATAATGACATCAATCATGGAACCTCCTTTTCAGCTCAGACAATCTGAATATTCTCTGGCAGAATAACATTTTTGCAGCACCACAATTCAACTGGCCATAAGTTGTAATAAAAAAAAAGGAAGAAACAATCACAAACAAAAGTCAAACCACCTCAGCAGAACAAGACTTTTCTCTACTCTATGCCACATGAATGGGAATATAATATATGCAATTAAAAATATTTAGCTCAATTATTAATATAGGTTATGTGCAACAGTAAAAGCACAAATGAGTACTTGCACCATCTACATCAGGAACTGTTTCTACGCACTGCAGAATATCAAATGAAAATCTTTGGATTGAGCATGTCTTCAAAAGGTAGATTTCTCAACAAAAGCTTCACAGGAAATAGAACAAAGGAAAAGGCAAACTCAAATGAAAAAGAGAACAAAAAAACAAAAATAAAATAAAAATAAAAGCCCTGTCATTAGACTGACAGGTGATCAGGAATTCAATCTACATGTTCTTTCCATTGAGGTTAAACATCTGTGAAAAAAAAACAAAAACAAAACCCAAAAGCCAAAGCGATTGGGTCATAATAGAAGGGGACTATTTTCCAAAGAAAGTTTCTGATTTTAACACCCCAACTTGAGGTTGAACTAGCACAGACCAAAAATCTAAAGCACAGGAATCACATGGAAGCATGAGGTTCAGTTTGGAAAATATCAACCCATAAACTGGTAAGACATCTGGGCCCCAAGAAGCCTAACACAATCACGTGTCAACTCTTTTGTATAGGCATATGTTGAGTGTCTGTGTGTGTTTTTTGTAAAAAGAAAGATAATTTATTTAAAAAAAAAAAAAAAAATATATATATATATATATATATATATATAAAGAAACAAACAAACAAACAAAAAAAAACAGAACACAAAATTACATGTTGACTCGCTAGCACCTCTTTAGCTAAGACTATGTCGTCAGAAAATAATCGCGACGTTTAGGATTCAGATGATCACGAATGAAAAGTGCTTTCTGAGGGAAATGAAGAGGATGAACTTCTACACGTACTGCTTTACAAAAGGAGGCCGATGGTCGAAGTATTGAAAATAACAGCTGACCTATGACAGGAATAAGAAAATTACACTTTTAAATATCAAGCCTTACAATCTGTGCAAAAACAGTATGTGACCTACAAAAGCATATATATATTTATATATATAGTACATTTGAAGCATATTTACAATTCGTATTCACAAACAAAAGAGGAAAAAAAAAAAAAAAAAAGCTCCAAACAAGACATCGTATCTAATACTGCAGTACCGTCGCTTGATGATGTTTCAGCTTTGTCCTAAGAGGGAAACCAGAAGGAAGGATTATTGCTAGAAATCAAATGAGACACTACCAATGAGACTACTACCAATTTTATATTTGGCAATGACTTTTATATCCTGTAAATTTGTTGTGATGTTACCAAAATATCTGCAACAGTTTGTCTTATAAAATTCCCCCTGTTTGATAAAATGATCACTTCATGAATGTGTAGAAATATAATAAGGAATTTTCACAAACTAACCTTAAGCTTGCTGCTTAAAATGGTTTTAAAACAATTCATTTTGATTATTATAATGACCAATACACTTATTTGTGAGAGTGTTGGATCAAATCTGTGCTTTCTACCTTTCTACTGGTTCCCACTTTAGAGCAAACATCACTCAAATTTCCAATCAACAGCGCCTGTTTGTTTCAGAGGGGAAAACTTGGGAGACGAATACATAAAAATAAACAGTAAATGTCTGCTGCTATGCGATAATTCTTGGGTAAAGGCCTCTATATTGCCACAATCCTGTTGATGTTGGCCTTTCCTTAAAGTGCAATCAGCCAACATGTAATTCAGTTGTACTTCAGCCAGCGTCGTCCTCGAGGACTAAGCAATGTGCTACTGTTTAATGACATTCATCTGAGTGTCACAATCTGGCGGCTCACCATCCAGAACCGCGTTCACTTGTACGCCACGCTGGCTGGCCTCACGTACGCAGAGATCCTCCAGGAGCAGCAGAGACGGCGGATTAAAAAACCCCATGAAGTTTAGACACAACAGAGGAATCCCAACACAGCTTCATGGTACATTCGACAAAGGAGAGGATGTCTTTACATGTTTGTCCATGAACAATGTCTTCACCAAGTCTTTGTCTGTCTTCTGTGTTTGGTCCAGCAACTGTGTGTCTGAGGGACACACTCATAAAGAGAGACGTATTAAAACTGCAGTCAAAACCAGGCATCGCAGAGCTTTAGGATCCATGTGTGTAAACTTGTCACAGTGTTTGTTATTTTGATGAACGCTGTGGAACGTTATGGGCTCTGTTTGTTAAGTGTCAGTTTTCCTCAGGTGGCAAGACTGCCTTTACTGGCCACTGAGTCCAAAAGAGGTCGACTCCCCCCTCTGGTGGGAGTGCGATACTACACACTGACTGGTCCTTCACACACTTGTCCTGCAGCTGTGTCCTATCTCTGAATGGAGATCACAGTGAGACGATTGCTTGTGTCACAATGTTCAGCAGTATTTCTGCAAAGAGGAGACAGATGTAGGAAAATATGTCAATATTAGTTCTGTCAAATGATTATAATTTTTAAATTAGATTAAACATATGGTTCTTGTGGTTTCATTTCAATTAATCACAGTTAAATACCATTCCTTTTTAATAATAATAAAAAAAAAATGTCTAATATAATAATACAAAAATAATTATGCATTTTATTTTACATGAGCAAAAAGACTCAAGAAAGAAGGGAACATATATGTACCTAATATTTTTGTTGTAAGCTAGGCAACGTGTTAGCTGCAGTGCTAGTAGGATCCTTGATTAATATACGCTTCATATTAATGTAGTATTTTAAGCTGGAAGTGTTTCTGTGAAAAGAAAACTGTCATATGGCTTAGCGTATTCCATCTTCCTATCTGCACATTTATGTATGAACAATCCTCATTACATGGCTGAAATGTGTTAACAGAGATGTTCAGAGTCACTCTGTGCTGCAGATGGGTTAATTGCATTCAAATATTTGAGTAGATCAATCATGATGATGGATTAATCGGCATTAACGTGTTCATTTTGACATATCTAATAAATATGTGATTCAAATATTAAATATGAATCCAAAAGTCTGTCCAACTGTTGCACGTACCTGGTCAGGCCCCATAGGCATGCGTCCCATGACCATGGGGTTCATACCCATCTGCCCTCCCATCTGGCCCATGTGACCGCCTCCGCCGCTGGCCGCCATGCCGCCGTTCATCATCATGCCCCCGTACTGGCCTGGGTTCCCCTGCTGCCCGAACTGCTGCTGCCCTGGAGGTCCCTGCTGCCCGAACTGTTGTTGAGGGTACGAACTGTTCAAGGAGGAAAACAAAGACATGATGTTTGAACAGAAACACAACAGTTTTTATTTGCTGCTGAACTGAAAAGTGTTGAATTTCACACCTGTTGCGTCCCATTCCTCCCTGTGACCAGCCTTTCATGTCGGTGCTCTGGTACATGTGACCGCCCTGTGCATGCTGTTGCATCATAGGGTTTTGTGGTCCCAGACGGCCTGGCATCATGGCATTAGGAGGACTGCCCCCTGATGGGCCAAATGAGGGGTCTGCCTGCTGACCCATCCCTGTGGAGATAAAATGATCAATCTTAGCTCACAGTGCATACAAAAACAAAACAAGATTAAAAAAAAAATAATAATACAGTCGTGTAGTTGGACATGGTATAAGGGTCCTGATCATTAAAAGTCCCTTCAATTAAAATATTTGCTCTGATCACAAAAAAAACAAAGACAATCAACATGTACAAAGACAGCAAGTTTTTGACAACACTTTGTATTAAGAGCACATATTCACTATTCATATTAATTAAAATAAATATATATATATATATATATATATATATATATATATATGATGATTGATTAATCGGCATTAACATGTTCATTTTGTCACTTGTAAAAAACTATACATATATATATATATATATATATATATATGTATATAGTTTTTTACAAGTGATAGCTGTCCATTCGCTAACCTGCTAATTATAATAAGCAACACATTTGGTTGATGAGTCACACTTGTGAAATACCAACTTACTACTCAGTTTCACATGTCTTTCTAACTCAAGAGTATATTCTTTTTCAAATGAGGTCCTGCTCATCATAAATGTATTAGTATTTCAATATTCTTGTGGTACGACAAACTTAAACTTAAACTTAAAAAGTAAATCATGCAGAAATGCAATTTATTTGCTTAAAAAAACCTACTGCAGAGTTCAAAGAACATCATATATGGACTAATAAAAGAGAAAATATAGTAAATATATATTTGCTAATAAATAACTAGTTAATGTTGAATATATTTTCCTTATTGTGTTTTTTCAGTTTACCGTTGAAGGTTAAATACAGAACCACAACCCAAAAGTGCAGTGCTCAATCTCACCAGCAGGGAGCAGCAGAAGCCTTTCAGGTGCCTAGTGTAGTAAACTCACCATAATTTCCACCATAACCAAACTGCTGGGGGCCTGGCTGGCCCATGTTTGGCCCTCCCATTGGGTTATCCATGCCACCAGGAGCGGTGACATTTGGAGGAGGACTGAATCCTCCGGCTGCTGCAGCAGCTGCTGCTGCTGCCTGCTGCTGCTGTTGCTGCTGCTGCATCAGCATCATCATGCGCTGCCTCCTCATCTGCATGGTGACCATCTCCCTGCTGCGCTGAGCCATCATCTGAGCATTGAGGAAGCCCGGCTGCAAAAGGGAGTGAACATATACAGACAGATTTTCTACATGAGCATAAGTAAAAAAAAAAAAAAAAGTGTGAATGGTTTGTGAGGGGAAAAAAAGGTTTGTATATATTTTCTAAAACAACTTCAAGTACAAAGTATGAATCCAAGGTGATGACCTTTAAAACATAATAATAAAACATTTATGAACAATTAAGCATGGCTTTAGAACCGCAGTGGCCAATAATTGCACCTCATGGGACATTTCTGTCACATTGTATTCATGAGAAAAAGAAGATGGACAGCTTTGCCTCTGGTGCAGACATAATAACATGGAGCTAAACATACAAAAAAATTGTGGTGATGACATTCCACATTGGCAGGGACTTTAACCATGGTTAACAGGGTTAGAATGCAGACAGATGATGTTGTCGTACACCAGCTGATGGACTTACTGACATAAGAGTCTGTTAATTCAGTTACACAGTATTCTGTTCTCTGCACATTGATCACGGTCTGACTTAGAACTGATTACCATTAAACTCCTTGCTTTTGTCAACCTGTTTAGGCAATTTACTTCAGTTTAAAAAACCACAACAAAGGGTATGTAATTATTTCCAGACTAGATTAACAGGATTACAATAACTCTTGAGCGTACCTGTCCTCCCATGCCGGGCTGCATACCAGGCCTCATGCCAGGGTTACCTCCTGGGTTCTCCATCTTCATGCCCATGCCCTGCCGCGTCTGATTCATAAACTGAGGAATGGAAACCGTTTACAATGAGATGACAAACGCTAATGTTGCTTTCAACCAGTCCCATCCGATGTTGAGAATGCATTATTTTAACAATGTAGTTAGAATTAAGCCAAGTTACCACTAGAGATTCCTAATATAATCTTTTTTTTTAACACTGCAGAGAAATGTTGTAGAGGTCTGAACTGAACTGGGCCAACACAGCTCGACTCACCCTGGTTGATGGCATCACCTGCGACTCAGCCTGTCAAAGAGCCACTGACTAGCTTTAGAGAGTACTGTTGTATAGTCTATTTTTCTCCACTCAGTATTTATGGTCTCTACCTCACCTGTCACTGAGATGCCATCAGCAGTCTGGTGAAATGCCACGTCAATGGATAGTATTTTTCTCAGCTTAAAGGTGACACCAACACACATCTACACAACAAGGCTTTTCCAGCAAAAGATGGTTTGGGATCATCAGCTGTCTTTAAATCAATACTGTAACCATAGCCATAACCATAAACATAACTATAACCCTAAACCTAACCATAACCACAACCATAACCACAACCACAATCATAACCATAACCATAACCATAACCCCAACCCTAACCATGACCATAACCATAACCATAACCATAACCATAACCATAACCACAATCAACCATAACCATGACTATAACCAATAACTAATTTTCACTATCCTCGCTTATATTTTAGGACATTAACCACGCACAACAAACCCCACCCCTAGCTCTTAATGTACATCTCCTTCTCAAAACATGAGACTATGGGTTTGACATTTAAAGATTACGCAAGTTCAAAGGTCTTGATGCTAACCCTAACCCTACACATAGTTTCCTATTCTCAACAACAGTAATTAAGTACTTATCACCACTGTTTTTGGAGTTACGACCATTTAAAATGATGTGACCTTGACTTTGACCTTTCAAAGTCACCCACGGTCAAAGGTCATGGTACTATTTTAAAGCCCATGCCAGGTTTCCTATCTGTCAATAACAGTAACTAAGTCTCTATCTCCCCTCATTTTTCCATATTTTTTTAGGTATTGACTGAGTGACCCCCGACATCGTGGGTCAACAATAGGCCAAAATCCATACAAACAAAATGTAGACTTGAAAGACAAGCATTTTGGTGCTCATTGGAAGTCTCTGAGATGACTAATTCAAAAGTTCTATGCAGAATTAAATGTTGACCTCTTTGTGACCTTTATTGACCTTTTTGTCCTTAAAGGTTATGATGTCAACAGTGAGAGAAGAAGAAACTATATGCAAAACTGAGTGTATTCCTGATTTGCTCTTATCATCGTGAAAACACATTTTGATGACCTTGACCTTTGACCTACATTCACCAAAATTTAATGGGATCTGTTCTGGATCACCTTGCACCTTTCCAGAAAATTTCATGGAAATTGGTCCAGTAGTTTTTAAGTACAGGTGCTGACCAACAGACAAAAAAATGGACAAACAAACAAAGGGGATGGAGTAACACTTATTTTCAGCTACAAATAGTCTGAAGAGACAACAGTTACAATACAATTGCTGACAGATATTGCTATAGAAACAATACACTGTCTCACCCAGTCAGTCAGTTTGGTATAAATGGACACTTGAGTGAGTACTGTCTTCATACCTGTTGTCCCTGCAGCCTTTGCTGGAGCTGGAGCCTCATGGGTTTGTTGGCACTCATCATCCTTGGCCTCATCATGTTGGCGCGAGGGTGGCCCATGCCCCCCATTCCACCCATACCAGGGAAGTTGCCACCTTGGCCCATGTGGGAAAGCATGGGTCCAAATCCTCCCTGCTGGGACTGTCCCTGCATGGGGTTCCCTCCGTATCCGGACTGCATCGGCATGGCGGGTGGTCCTGGATAGCCTTGTCCGTACATTGGCTTCTGGTCCATCACCATGGAGGGGTCCTGCCCTGGAAACTGCTCAAGCGGCTGCTCTGGTCCTTGGGTCTGGATCAGAGAGGAGAAAAAAAGAGAACTTTATTCTGACTTCTCCATTTAAATGATTCATCCCCACTTTGTTGACTCTGTAATTGGCTTTTTCTAAACTGCACAGACAAATCTCCCTGGGCTCATCCATCTCTCTTCAGGGAAAGAACAGTCTGAGCACTGTGAGTCATGACTGAAATATCTAATGCAATGATGAATATAAGGTACACTTGAGTCATCTTCTGCAGACTGTTCTTTTCTCTTAATAAAAATCTGTAGGAACAGAGATGAGTTTGTGGCTTATCCATCTTCTTTACCTTGTCTTCTGACCTACCTGGCCAACAAGGTCTGGGATGCCCAGTGCTCGGTCTATCTCCTCCAGTGCAATGCCATCTGTGTTGTTCAGAAGAGAGTCCAGCTGGTCCAGGAGTGACCGCTCATCACTCTGACCCTCACTGGTTGTGGGAGGCACCAGAAGATCATCCAAAGTGTTACCAAACTGCCGCCTAAAAGACATTCTCCATTAGATATGAATAAATAGATGGATAAATGGATAAATGATAATTAATGAGGTACTGACCTGTTCCCTTCCATACCCATCATAGTATCCGGCCATGAGGGAGACTGATTGGGTTGTCCTGGCTGGTTGAATGGGCTCATACCCATACCCATATCCCCTGAGCCACCTGACGAACACACAAGGCTTCAAATTAGCACACACTCACTGTGGCTGAAAATACATTCAAATACCGGTTGACATTCTCACCAAAAGTAGTATAGAGTGTTAACTATAAAGTAATTCATGTGTATTTTTACATATTTTCTGTAATTTAAATAGCCATGTTCTAATTTTGCTTTTATATTCAGATGCTAAACTACGTTTGCATAGAATCGTTTTCTAATATTAATTTAATGTGGTGTTTGTAAAAATAATCTGCCAGTCTGTGTTCTATTACTTTTGACTTTCAATTAAGCAGGACAAGAAACAATGGTATTTCTGACCATCATTGTGATCATAGTAGTTGCTGTAAAGGTAATATTGAAACTTAATTTAGATATAGAGGCAAAGAAAGCTTTGACTTTCAACTTTGTTTTTGTCACCTTTTGATTTTTTTTTTATCCTTTTTTTCTTGTAATAAAAAGACAAATTGCTTTCTAATAGGCCTGCTTTTTTCTTTACCTTCTTCCAGACTAGACTTGAAACACATGAGTCAGAAAAGGTCACACCCTGAAAAGAAGGGGCAAAAGGCGGTTTGGGCTTTTTGTTGCCACTACAACAGTGTATCTAACATTTTCCATATAGCCCCGTACTCTGCTGGAGAGTGCTTTAAAGCTTAACTGGCTTTACACATTTCAGGAAATGTGGGCCAAATGAAAACAAATAGCAAAAATAAAAGTACATAAATATGAAATATTACAGTTTGGTTTGAGTTTTGCAGATTAATATAGGCCAATGCTGGAAACGGATATTAACATATCTTATGACCAACCAAGAATATTCCATATGTGTGTAAATATATCAGGTGATGTAAACATTGGCCAACAGCTGCCATAGAAATGGTTTCCATGGCGATCTTGTGTATGGAGCATGTAGTATCTAGTATGTGATTCTGAACACATACTAAAGTATCAGCCCAGGCTGAATATTTAGTATTTAGTAAGGACCTGATCAACATAACATCTAAAATGAGAAAAACTCCCAATATATGAAAGAATAGAAAATATGAAATTTGATGGATGAGTTTAGGTTTCAATGGTTAGATGGTTTGGCATACATTTTTTTGTCCTTATATTTCCTATTATACACTGGTGCCCATAAAGTTGGAATAAAATATTTTCATGTCTTCTCATGAAATGATTGTGACAACTGTATATAATCTTTACATCAGGTCATAACAAATTACTGATGTGTGTCAACAGGAATAAAAAGAGAAATGTGCGTGAAAATAAAAGTACTCCAACTTCATGAACAACAGTGTATACACATCATCATTTTTGAAGGGCAAACTTCAAACTTCAAAGGCGTTATAAGGCACTCAGAGCCCTTTCTTTTACCCAGCCATAGGTGAACCGTATTACAATCTCTGCCTCTGTCGCCTTCTCTCTTTTTATCTATTGTTATCTATTTAAATATATATATTTTTATCTATTTTATTATCTATTTAAATAGCCCAATTTTGAGCACCTTATTTATATCATATGTTGTTTTGTCAGTGTTTTTTTATGCTTTTTTAATCATGAAGAATGCCATTATGTATGCGTGTGATGTTGTTTATTTATACTCTTGTTTGCACGCAGGATGGCACAGTGTCATTTTGTTGCATCTATACAATGGCAAATAAAGTCCATTCTATTCTATTCAAACATAGAAGTACTTGCAGACTTCAGACATACCCATATCCATGAGCTGTTGCTGCAACATTGACCTGCCACCTGGAACGCTGTTGGATCGACCGGCCATGGGTCCTGCCATCATTCCCTTGCTGTTATTGTAGTCCATGCCCTGGCGCATCATAGAAGGGTGTCCCGCTGATCCCACTGGGCTGGCACTGGAGCGGGGCATTCCCCATTCTCCTGACCCCCCCATGGGAGACCTCTGGGGCCCCATGCCCCTGTTCATAGGTCCTTTTAACAAATACAAGGTTCAAATGTTAGTGTCATGAAGATATGAAAGGGATGAAAAAAATGTACTGAAAGCAAATGTTAGATAATTTCCACACTCACCCATGTTTCCTGGGTAGCCGTCTGGGCTTCCCATCATGTTTTCTTGTTTGATAAGCATGGGGCGTCGTCCTGTTCCTCCAGGACCACCAGGGGGCTTCCCATCCATGGACATTGTCCTCTGAAAGGGGACTCGGGGTCCTGGTCCTATTCCCGGACTCCCTGTACACAAACAATAAAACTTTTTAGTCCTTTAATTTCACCACTTTAAATTGAACGTCTCTGTTTTGTTCTCAGAAAATGATATTTTTATTTCTTTAAAAATATCAGACAAAATGTTTTTCTGCTCCCTTCAAAGTCAGGTCTTCTGGGTATTCTATTTAATTCATATTTAAAACTGTGGGGATGTAATTAAAAAAATAAATTTGTTTAGAAATAAAAATAAATTGTTAATAGCATTTGTATAATTACGAATGACTTGATGTTCACAATAGTTATGATAAAGCATCACTTCAACAACAAAGGACAACAAATATTGTTTCTCAGTTGTAGTATGAAGAGGAAACATAGTAGAAGCTACATGACATTCAGAAAGTGAGATGCAATGATCGCAGTTTTCATTTTACTGACATTTTACATTGTTATCGTCACATATAGTTTGATGTCACACCACCTGCCCTGCATGCAGCTGTCACTTCATATATTCTCCGGTCCTTGAACCACTTACCCTGCAGGCTGTCGTCAAGGCAACCCTGGGGTTTGCCCCCTGTGTCGTTGGCTCCTCCACCTCCAGTCTGATCTGGGTAAAAGTCAGAGCTTGAACCCCTCAGATCTCCCAAGATAGACTCCAGGTTGTGCAGCTGAACATGAAAATAACCCAAATGAGTTGTTACGTAAATGTCTGCAGAGGTTCTCACTCAACCAGGTCATAGTTGGAACAATGCGCTACCTCTGACACACCTGTCTCTGCGAATATGTCACATTAAATGTCAGTTAACAACACTTTAACTTTTAAAATAACTTTTCTCCTAATGCTAAAGTTATGTTACCTCATCTGGTGGCTCAGACTTGATCTTGCTCTCTGGATGTTCTGGTGCAGGGCCAGATCCAGACCCAGACCCAGATCCAGATCCAGGGCCGGTCCTTGGAGGGCCGCCAGCAGCCCCCGGGGGTCCCTTCCCTTCTAGATCTTCCAATTTGGGCTTGACATCCACAGGTTCTTTGGAGTCATCTTTGTTAAGGAGGTAATGGAGGAGAGCATGGGTCTTTTCCTTCTTAGGGCTATGCTGCTCCTGCTTAGGTTCTGAAAGAAGCCCGGGTCCAGTGGCGGCTCCTGATACTCCAGTTCCAGCCTCACCACCCTCCTGATTCCCGAGGGACACCTTTCCTGTAGCTTCAGCCGTGATCTTAGCTACCTCATCTGGAGTATTGCCATTTTGGAGAAGCTTGTGAAGGATCTTGTGCTTTTCTTGCAGAGAGCCGGTGTAGTGGGCTGATGATATCGATGTTGACATGCCCCCAGGTCCGGATGTCTGGCCTGGATTAGGAGTGGCTGAAGATGAGGAGGAGACCCCAGTGGATGAAGGACTTGTCATGCCTCCAGTAGGGTCCTTATTTTCTGAGCCTGCAGGAGTGCTGCTGCTGGTTGAAGGGGGAGGGATTGGGGGTCCTGTTGGTCCACCACCACCACCACCACCACCTATTCCCAGTTCCTCAGTGGGTGAAGTTAGCAACTGGAGTAGTTTCTTATGGCCTTTACTGTCTGGGACCCTGCGAGCGGGTTCAGAGCTCGCCACCCCAGCTTCACTGCCTCCTTCTGCAGGCTCTTTAGCTGCTGTTGCAGCCTGACTATCTGGCCGCTCTCCAGAACTCTCTGCTTGAGGATGTGGATGATGGTGATGATGGTGAATGGGGTGATGATGATCACTAGCACCTAAACCTCCTGCTGGACTTTTGGAACCATCCTGGCCTGGTTTTACTGGCTGATTGGGCTGAGAGGAAGAAGAGGAGGAGTGGATGCTGGGAGAGCTATCTGGTTTGTGAGCTGGGGAGGGGGATGTTAGGGTCGAAGGCAGAGAGCTTCCTACTCCTTCACTGATGGCTTGTAATGCATTGAGGGAGCTGCTAGAAAAGGTGGTAGTACTGCCCCCACTTCCTCCACCACTGCCAATGCCACTCATTGGAGAGTGTATGCCTATAAAGAAAAAACAAATCAATCAGTTAGATGCGATCAAACATCAAAATCCATTAAGTCTTAAACTCGGTTTCCTGCCACAGGACATTTGAAGGAATGCATTGCCACCTTGCTTTCCACCTCAGAGATGTAGACCATTAAGTCAAAGGACTTTATTCTCCTTCTACCGATGTGAAACTAGAGCTAGTCTGTGATGTTACTACTGCATGATCAGACATTTCTGAGCTGTCAGTTCTTGCAGAATTAAATTCGGCCTCCATTATTAAGATGCTGTAACTATGTATAGTTTTCATTGTGCTCTGGTACATTAGCATAAACAAGACAGACGAAAGTATGTGACAAACACAATTTACAATGGAGTCTGGGTCTTATTGCACATTTGTTCTAAGCTTGTGTGCACAATGGAACTGTGAAAACTGTCATTACTTCTCAGACATCAACAGACTTTATACATACATATATACAATAAAAATGCAGATAATTGGTGGGAATAAACTATAAGTTCCTGGAGCTGGAGGTCTGGACTCAAAAAGTTCCAGTTTTTGAATGGAAATGTGGCTGAAGTACTTACTTATGTCATAAATGATGCAACTAATGGACTTACCTCCAGGTGAAAACTGGTTGCCGCCCATCTTTGGGCTTCCTCTGTTCCTCGGTGACATCAGGAGTCCCTGCTGGGGCCCACCCATCCGGGGGCTTCCAGAGGGGCTGTTCATGCCACTCAAGCCAAACCCGCCGCTGCTCTGAAACGGGGGCTGCTGTGGGTGTTGTTGCATGCCTTGGCCAGGGTGATTCATGGGACCCATCTGATTCATCTGATTCATATTCCCCACCTGATTCATCTGACCCATTTGATTCATCTGCATCATGCGGTTGCCCATGCCACCACCTCCACTTCCTCCTCCACTGTTGCCTCCGTACATGGACCCCCCTCCCATTGGACCCATGTGACCCATGTGGCCCTGGTCGTTCATGCTGAAGCCCCTATTCATGTTGCCCATACCACCCATGCCCATCCCACCTCCTGTGTTCATGTTCATTTGGGTATTTGGATTGGGGCCGCCCATGCCCTGTTGTCTCATCATGCTCCCAGCCTGAGCAGAGCGGTAACCATTTGGTTCCCTACAGAAAAACAAAAAGGAACATGTAGAAAAACAGAAAAAACCTTGTAAATGCTCTATCCTCTATAGTCTGCTTAATGAAGCTCAATAAAAATACCTCTGAAATACAAATTCCAGCAGTGAGTTTTCTTGCTATTCATAACATACAAGTGAACAAAAGCCACTTCACTTACTACTTCAGCTATTTGTGTGGAATAAAAGCCTCAGCTGCCTTGCAAAGGTACACTGGGACTGCTTTTTTGTCAATAAAGTAAATGGTACATCCTTTGCTTTGTTAAAATGAAGTGTGTATTTTTAGGTACTGACCTCTGCAGCAGGTGAGTGGAGATGAAACCTTGTGGTTCATTGCTCATGGGGTGACGGTACAGTTTGCTCTTGGTCTGAGCTGTGACTGGAGTGCCATCGGACAGGGAGAATCGGTACAGGGGGGTCTCAGCGTGACCCTGCAGAAAGGCTGCATAGAAAATTAACTTAATGACTACTTTGATATTAAAGGTCATCAATCAATTTATAACTAACTGCAGTTTGTAAATATTTGCTTTAGGAGATCACTATTAAGAAAAAAAGAAGCATGGGCCACAAAATATGCTTTCATTTATTTAACCCAGATGTTGATACTATTTCTGAAGCGAGGTATTTCATGATAGTTACCTCCACCAAATAAACAAATATGTATTGTTGGATGTGTGGTTTGTGATGATAGAAGAAGTACTATTTAATGCACAACTGACTGAAACATACACAAAACAACACTTCATTTAAGTATTTCAGTGACTGTTTCCAGGTGTGTGTTTACCCTCATGGTAGTGCCGTTTATGCGACCAAGGCTGCCCGTCACTGTGCTGAAGAAACATTTGAATGCAACGCCTCAACAAATCCTCCCAGCCTGGACGCATCGACGCTCTCAGAGAGTTCTGGTCAATCTGGATCAGTTTACCTGAGGGGGAGATCAGGTGGAGGACAAGAGGGAAGGAAAAAAACACAGACAAGGAGAGTTACAATGTGAGAATAAATTAAGTGAGCCGTTTGTGATAGTGATCAGTATGGATTTTTTAGGGCTGATATTGATACCAATTAAAAAAAATTTTTTTTAACATCAGCATTAGACGATGACCATTACATGCCATTGATATTTCTAAGCTAATATTGGGAGTCGATAAAGTTTTTTTTCTCTGTCAAATGAAAACAAAGATTGGAAAGTCTTCTTTACTTACAATTATTAAATATAAATTGTGATAGTGAGCCAAATAAATATTACTACACACAAAAAAAAACCATTTTTCTTCAGTTTGGACAGCAGTATCTTCAAGTCCATGAAGGTGCTGTGACCTTCACCTGTCAGTAAATCATGGCAGGGGCAAAAAAGAGCATATGGGCCAATGCAACAGGCCAATACCAATACAAGAAAAAAAAATTTAAATATCAGCTGATATATCAGTCTATCATTCGTTTGTTATTGAACATGACGGTGACGGTATTAAACATACGCAATTTCCCACCTGAGAGCTCATGCCGTGTCTTGAAGCTCTCTGTTCTCTCCATGGCAGTCACCCGACGTGCTACGCAGATCATACATGACTGTAGGTCTGAACATAAAAAGAGGGGAATTAGTGAAGTCATATATATATTTATTTCATATTTAAATTTTTTTTCTCCATCTGGTTTCAAAGAAAAATAACCAGATCTTTTGAAAAGCCCGAGTTAATGTACATGTCTATCTGTAATATATCAAAATAAAACAAGAGCATGATCCCAGATCTCCAAGAACACGAGCTTGTTCTTGAAGAGTGATCCTTTCTGCATTTTTTTTCGCCATTGTCTATCAAGACATTTCCCTTACTTCAATCAAGTTTTAAGAACAGAATATGTTTTATGTCATTTTCATTTTCAAGATTTTGTACAGAAATAAAAATGACAAGAGCATTTAAAGAGGGGTGTACATAATCAAATAAAATATACGAACAATATAAAGGGAAATACAGTTTCCTAAAGAAAAGAGATCATGTAGATAAAGAACAAAAAAGAAGCTGCATATTTTAAAAACCCAAGAGCCTGTTGACATGTATTTGTGATTTGCAACATTGGGCTGTTTATACTGTTGCCCATGATAATGTGATTTATTCATTATGGGTAAAGTGTAAATGGGACTCAGTACTTGGTTAAAAGCCATTACTGATGTATATGAATAGAAACAAAGAGAGGACTGTGACCGAAAATAAAATTATTCTACATTTATGGTCAGCAGTGAAAATAAAGTTTACTGGACGTAAGAAAAAAACAAAATAAATATTTGTGAGTCAACGACCACAAACAATGCTTCTAATTGTTCCATAAAATTGCTAAAAAAAAAAATGTAGACAACAGCAAAAACATAAAAAAGCTTCAATTTTCTTCTTATTTTCAGAGTAATGGCTGTAAAATGAGCTCAAACTATAAATTAATAAATAACCCTAATAACTTTGTGCCCAGAATACAACTACATGATCATGCCAGTGTACCTTCCCCTTCCTCGATCATGGCCTTGGGCTGCGTGAGAGCAAAACACTGCATGGTCTCGTAACGTGGCCCTCCTGGCCCCTCCTCCATGGGGCCATGGGTGTGGCCAAACTTGACCAGCATCCGGCAAGTGAAGGTGTGACTTTTCTGCCTCGCCGCCTCGTTTCCCCACGACACTCCATTTACTGAAAAGAAATATACATAGACAAACACATGAAGAAATATGCTGACAAAAATTTACACTTGGGAGACAAATGGAATGGGTTTGTAGCTCCTGGGACCTTAAACCGCATACAGCTATGAATGGATTGTCTGTAATCAAATAGCACAAACAACTCACACCCTATCCTGCTACAGATCCACACACAACAACAGACAAAACAAACAAACCACACTGCAACATGTATTTTCCTTCTTAAATTGAGAAGCAGAAGCCTCTCCTGCTGTTCGGATTCCCAGCTAAATGGACCATGGGATTAATGTAGCCAAGGTGTCGATTTCCAATATCTCTCCCTCTCAGTGTGCTCTGCAGCGGGCAGAGGCCAGGGACACTCAGCAATCTATCCTCATTTAGGCCCTGACTCCTCATCACAGCACACACACACACAAACTGAAGGGGGTCACCTTCACAAGAGAGAGGCAAAGAGCGGAAAGGGAGGCAAACTTCAGAGAAAGACAACCAACTGTCCTCCAAGGTCTGAGTTAAGCCTTATCGAGGCCTTGAGTTGGCCGGAGGTTTCTGTCTGCGAGGAGGATAGAAGAGAGGACCCAGGAGACGGAGGGATGTTGGGGGGGGGGGGTGGGTGGTGGTAAGAGGGTGAGTGTGTCTCCTTGATAGTGAGGTGATTTAACAAGGCCTTGGGTTTCTCTGACAGAGAAAACGCTGCACATTCACTAGGGCCGACATCTCCCCTCAGACACAATTAACCAACAGTGAAGCAAGACAATGTTAAAAAAAAAAAAGAAAAAGAAAGCACACAGTCTGGCCAGTAATAAACTCTCAGGTCGCGTTTTGTGCACTGTGTTTGTGTGTGTCTGATCTTGTTGTGTGTTTTAGATGTGTGTATTTAACTGTAGCTGGCGTGGTCAGTGGTCATCCCACAGGAATGTGCAGTGAGGGCATATTTCATTCATGGGTCCACAGATAATGAAGGGGCTGAGCAGCGGAGCGAGACACAATAAGGGGTGGGAGAGCGGTGGGAAGCAGGTTGAGAAACAGACCGCCACAATATTCATCTTAGTAGGCAGCCATATTAAGTATGAATGAGGCTGAAAAAGAGTGAGTTGAGAGGGACACCAGGGATGCTCAGATGAAGATGTGGGGAGGAAAAAGTAGATAAAGATGAGCCTTTAAAGATAAAGAGACTGGATGGATGGAGGAGGGAAGGGCAAGTGACTAAGTAAGAGAACGTGTCAATGACATGTCGGAGACGCTGCTCCTTAGGAACATTACTGCGGAGTTAATCGAGTAGCAGGTTCAGTCGAGCACACATATCCATAATTAATCAGCTTTATAAATAGTGCTCTGTGCACACACTCAAGGGCTTAGACACATACATGCAGGACCTTCAAAAAAGCAATCCCATTACTCACACAGGCATGTAAATATACATAATCAGACAGAGACATACACACAGATGCAAACACACTGTGAATTAAGTAGAGGAAAAGTGTGGACTGTGGAGGTGCATTATTCAGCAGTAAGTAGTTTCCAGATGGCTGCCGTGGGATCTGAATAGAGCTCGGGCCTGTTTTACACTGTCTGGACCACTGAGTGTGACTGACAGCTGCGCTACGCTCTGCCTGCTGCACTGAGTGGGTGGGTGCTTCTCTGCACATGTGTGCTTTGTCAGGTGTGTGTCTTTCCAAAAATCTTTCGTGCACATGAACAGACTTCCCGTGAGCTCCTCATTATAAGGAGGAAGGAGTTAAGACTGATGGAGCATAAATAAATAACCGAGTGAGTTTACATTGACGTGCAAATGTAGTTGTTGTAACCTCTCAAAGTTTTTTTTCTTCAGCCCCGTGGAAGATGTCAAGTAAGATTTACTCCTGACATGGAGTTACTCTGTGAGTGTGTGTGTATGTGAGTGTGTGTGTGTGTGTGTGCTTCTCACTGTTGGTCTTGGGCAGGTTTTTGTGGAACTCCTCCCTGTCGTCTTCATGAAGAATATTGTACACGCTGGTGTTGATGAGCTCCTCCTGTTTGTACTGCAGGTACTGCGTCACGTTGTCCGACACAAACACAATGTTGCCCTCCCGATTCACCACAAACAGGAAGCCGTCGAGAGCCTAGAAG
This sequence comes from Siphamia tubifer, assembly GCA_020466265.1. NCBI lineage: Eukaryota > Metazoa > Chordata > Actinopteri > Kurtiformes > Apogonidae > Siphamia > Siphamia tubifer. The sequence goes on from CM035789.1 coordinate 16,156,127, forward strand.
AAGAACACATGAGCGACAGGATGTCAGTCGGACTGTCAGTCAAACCTTGAGTGGACACTGCCCGAGAGCTGGACTCACCTGCAGCAGAAGGGGCCCCAGGTGGTCCTTGTCGATGACCCCCTGACCTGTTGAGGACACATCTGACTTCTGAACATCATCGTCATTGGAGGAAGTTTTCCCTTTATGAGAGAAAAAAAGATGCATTACAAAACCAATAAAAATAGCACAAACTAGCATTTCAAGCCCAGAGACTCAAACACGAGGAGCAACACAAGCTGAGACCGAGACCGAGGATACCTTTCACTTCCAGTCATTCACTACTCATGCTGCACCAGCAGGGGGCAGCGTTTCTCAATCTTCACTTTTTTATGTTTTTTGGATTTAAAACTACAGGTGAGGAGGGAGACGGACGGAGGCAGTTTTCTCTGAGGAGCCCGTCAGGAGGAGTAGAGGGCTGGGTGCATGTGGAGCAGGTAGCAGCCGTCCTCATGCTTTATATTCAGTGTCAGACTCTGAGGGACTGTCTGGTAGGCTGGGGCTGAGAGAGAGAGAGAGAGAGAGAGAAAGCGTGGGGAGGGAGCTCGAGAGGCTTTGGAAGCAGTAATGGTGCAGGGGCAGAAGCTGAGGCACCTGAATTAATGGAGGGGCTGAGGCTGGGAGAGGGAAAGAAAGAAGGACAGAGAGAAAGAGAGGAGAGAGGGAATGGGGATGGAGATGGCACTGGCCATTTTGTGGTTATATTAATGCAGGGCTTAGTCTGAAAAAGAGGCGGGGGCTGGTTGGATACAGGAATCATTCTATCTGATTAGCTCCCAAGGGGTACAGATACTCACACAAAGAAAAAAGAAGCCATTGCTGCCTACAGCCAGCCTCTCTGAAGTTAGGTAGAGAAGGACTGAGAGGAAGAGCAAGAGAGGAGGAGGCAGAATCTACCAGAGTGTGAGGGAGACCGAAAGAGAGAGACTGCACTCCATCAGATCACTCAGTGTGTTAAGATGCTGGGAGCAAAACCTGAAGATGCTGCAACTCATGTGCAAAAAAGAGGGTGAAGACACAACTGAGATGAAAAACAAAATGACTGATGGGAAAAAGAGCAAAATGAAGACTGGCAGAAAGTGCAAGTGAAAGTGAGAAGAAGAGAAGAGGAACAGGTAGAAGGCAAGAGACGAGCCTAAACGCCTGTGTCATTTCTGTCTTCACTTCCTGTAACTATGGCAACCTGTCAGCAGCCAGTCAGGGCCAGCTGTAGCCTCTTCCCCTTCCTGTCGAGGTGGCAGACACCAACTGAGCCTCGCAGAAACACAAAATTCACCACCGGTTTTCTCCCCCTGATCTTGAGAAATTCACCTTGAATGCAAAAATCTAAACTGATACTAGCTGAGTAAAAATGTGTTCTCCTCTTCATGAGGGTGGATCGGTGAAGCAAGCGCCTCAGCCTGGGGCTTTTTAAACTGTTGTAGAAATGACCGCGACATAATGGAGACAGAACTATGACAACAGCAGCTGTAACAGAACTAATAATTTGGCAGTTCAGCAGAATAGATGGGCATGTGATTACCTGCAAACGTCCAATTAAACAGCCCCTGGCGAGGCCAGCACACAGCTGTGCATGCCCATTACACACAGACACACACATAAATGCACACATACGCACACAAATGACAGGTTCACAAAGCACTGCCAATGTTTCCTCCCAAACATAAACAGTTGAGGCTGTGAAATTTGTGGGAGATGAATGACTGATTCGTCCTTGCACCTGCGCTCTGAGGAGGTGTGTGTGTGTGTGTGTGTGTGTGTGTGGCTGGGTTCTGTATGTTGTGAACCCCAGCTGTCTCTTCTCCCTTTTCTTTCCTCAACACCTTTTGGTCCTCACATTTCAGTGGACTGTCTGACTTGCAGTGCACCTGTGCGGCTGCAGCACTGCATCTCAGGACCTCAGACAAATGTGTCCCACTCACCCTGCTCTTTGATCAAGCGGATCTGGCGCACAGTCTCTTTGAGGATGGCACATTTGTCGGGTTTGACGTTGAAGCTGTCGATGTCGCTGAGGTTGGCTGAGATCAGCTCTGCCAGCTCCTCTATGTATTTGCTCTCCTGCTCTCGGCGCTTCCTCTCACACCTGGACAGGGCAATGAGCACAGAAAAGGGCTTTATTATGCAGTTAATGTTAATCATTTTGTGTCATCTTTATTTTCACACCACAAATTTTACACATTGCTTGCAATGCAGTAACAATTTGATTAATCAATATTTTGTCATAATAACACTCCAACTAACAAGTCTGTTAGTCCTAATCTTTCTAAAGAAATTAAGGAAAAATCAGAGTTTCATTAAAATATGTTTTGTTTATGCTCTATGGAGTACACTTTATTACTGAAAGATATAAATTGAGTTGTGTGCTCAGAGGAGCAGGTCAAAACAATAAACACAGTGTGTGGGCTCAGTTAAAAAAAAATACTACAGACTGTTCATCAAAAACAAGAAACATCTTAGTTCAACAGTGAGGCTCAAAGGATAAGTTATTATTAGGTTTTTTTTTTTCATCATTCATCATTTTTCTCTACAGTAAAAAAAAGAAATATAAAAACTCCATATATGTATTTAACTTCAAATTTAATTAAATAGAAAGTGTGTTAATGTCTTTAAAAACAAATCTGTCTAAACTGTCTTCAAATTGAAACTTAATCTTCTTATAAATTCACACACATTTTAGTTCTTAGTCATCACAGCCAAACCCACAGAGGGAAGCGCATGGCCCAGGCTACAGAAACCACTGACCCAGTAGCCCAGTTTCCTGCATTTTCCCTCTTTTCGTGCTGATCAGACACACTTACCCCAGACCAGGCGTGTCGCAAGTGGAGAGCTTGCGTTTCCGGTTTTCTGAGCTCAGAGGCTCCATGGAGTTATCCCCCAGTCCACTCATCGTGTACACATATCAGCACCTGAGAGACACCAGCACACATACAGGCATAAGGTAGGTTTTAAATAAAGCACAGAGAGATTATATCATTCTTATTTGCATTGTAGCTCTTATTATATAGGTAATTTTACAGGGAGGAAGGCTTGGGGATTGTCTTTTTGAACTCAGCAAAAAATAACCAACACTGAAACGGATTATGAAGTGAAAACGGTGCAAAACAGTGGATAGCAGAGTAAAATATGCTTATATCATGCAAATCATATTCTCCTGGCAGGCAATGACGAACATAAACATGTCTTGCCGTCCTCCTCCTACTTTTAGAAAATGAGAGTAAGCAGTTCAGTTTGTATTTATTTGTGTGAGGGCCTCTGCATGTACAAGTTCATCAGCTCGTATGGTCCCCCCCACCACCACACACACACACACACACACACACACACACACACACACACACACACACACACACACACACACAGGATTAGCAGTGTCTCTGATGATAAGCCATGCTGCACAACTAACCCCGTTAGACAGCCGTCTGTCTCCCATAATGCACCACATTTGGTCTCCAGGAAGTGAGCTGATAAAGGTTGCAGCGAAGAGAGGCAGATGGGACGCAAGGAGACGAGGAGGAGGAAAAGGGAAATAGAGGGAAGAAATAAGGCAGGGAGGGAGAAGCTGGTGCTGTGAACTGAGCTCTGATTGGTCATTTTCTTTGCCACAGTGACAGCAGCTGACACTGGGGAAAGGTAGGAAGGAGGAAAGGAAGGAGGGAGGGAAGAGAGGAAAGTAAATGAAGGGGAGAGAGAGCACAAATACAGAGGGAGATGGAGAAAATGCAGAGGAAGAAAAAAATACGAGAGGGGGGGGGGTTAATCAGAGCGAAAAGAGGCGGAGGCAGTAGGAGGGAGTGAGCTGAGAGGAAGAAAGATAAAGACATGTCAAAGAAAGGCAGCTGGGAAGGGAAGCCAGGTGAGAGGAGGAGGAATTAGAGGAGGAGATGTAAGATTCAGGCTGTCTGGTGTGTGTTTTGAATGTATGTGTGGCACACAGATTGGGCTGAAAGACTCCAGTACCCCTCTTAACCTTCACAGCCAGAGCAGCTTTTTCATTCCATTGATTACATGGTTATCCTCTGACCAAAGCACTGCCTCTCCTGCATAGCAAATCAGGCCAACGGCAGGGGAGAGATGCTGGCCTGTTATTTAATCATCACGCTCCATCATCTCGGACTCCCTTCTTGTGGGATCAGAGGTGATCCATTAAAAACATCTGATTACGTTCTTGGATAGAGAATTTTCTAATCTTCACCGGCGAGCTTTTGGCTTTGCGGCTGAGATCATATCCGCCTGAAACAAGGAGCGAACACACCTTCTTAGTGAGACAGAATCAATATGAAGGCTGCTTTCGTGCACACCTTGAACACCAGGAAAAACACAGGTATATTCTCTTTCAAGACAACAGCGGGGGAATACTCATATACCAAAAATGCCATGAGGAGAGCAGAGGTGTTCCGATGATTCTCCGATCCTCTTGCTCAATCCCTCCCACTTTAAGTTTCTTTCAGATTTCTTTTTTTAAATCTCTCCCATGAGTCCCTCCCATCTGTCTGTCTGTCTCACTGTCTTTGTCTGCTCCCCTACCTGGTTGGCTCCCTGTGCTTCCTATTGCCCATCCTCCAGTCTGCCTCCCCATGTGCCCGTCTACCTGTTTCCCTTTCTCTGTCTGCTGCTCATCTTAAGACAAAAAAAAATCCACTTGCCGTTGTCTGATGAAACCTACCACAAGGGAGAACAGGAGCAGGGGAGGGGGTTTACAAAGTCAGAGGGTTCAGAACTCAAAAGAACCAAAGGAAAGTGTCTGAGTGAAACTCCATCTTTGCTCCTCTGCCGACCAAGCCCACCCGCCTGCCTGGCAGCCTATTGATGGAGTTCTCAAAGGGGGAGTTGCTCTAATTGCGGAGTGAATGAAGCGGCCCCGGAGAATGGTTGATTAGGAGGCTGCTGAATGCCCCAGGGAAATGGGTCACCTCCAGCCTGGCGCAGGCCGCCCGCTTTTCCAGGGTAGGGAGAAAGTCAATTACACGCCACAGGCAGTGGGACCTGGTGTCAGAGAGGCAGCGGGGCCACGGTGGGTACAATACAGCAGCAGGGGGCAGTGGGAATGAGACTCATAACGGCAGAGATGGAAGAGGGAAGAGGTACAAAGATTGGCGTGAAGATGACAACTGAAAGTGGAAGAGGAAAACTGGGAAGCAGTAGGTTTGAAGATGATGATGGTGAAGATGATGATGATGATGATGAAAGTAAAGTAAGAGGAAGATGGAAATCACGTGTCACGTGCACTTTGGGAAATACACATTCTAATATGAGGAAATGTGCTTTGTGCTCTTCTAGGTTGTGATGATATTTATTCATTTATCATCTGAACACATTTTATCCTTATTAGAGTCCTGGGGGTTCACTGGAGCCCATCTCAGGTACAACCCTGGGTGAGTGGCCAGTTTATCACAGGGTTGACACAGACACAAACAACCAATCACTCTCACATTCACACCTATGGACAATTTAGATTAACCAATTAACCTATCAGTGCATGTCTTTGTGAAAAAAAGGGGGAAAATGGCAGCTGTGGTTGCCATAACGATGCTGCAAAAAACACATCAAACTGTAAATATATTTACAGAGTAACGTGTAGTGTTGTCACGATACTAAAATTTCCAACTCGATAGCGATACTAAGGATAATACTCGATACTAATTTCGATACTGGAGATGTGAGGGATTCCTTTTAAAATTTCCTCCATGGACTGCTAAAAAAAGGTAGTGAGTGCGGGTGCAGAATAAATGCATGCCTATCTCTTGGCAAGTTAAGGTAGGCCTATCTTTTTGCTCAAGCCCTTCTGCAGTGCTAACTACAAGCCTCTTTATGGTCGAGCATTATGTGCGCGGGCGGCAGCGTATTGCATCATGTGACCACCGCGGACCCCTTGCGGGACTAGCAGCGCGCACGTCAAAAATGATAGGCTGACATGCTCACGGTGGCCTCCGTGGTGGTAACGTGATACAATGCGCTACCGCCTGGCTGCCGCTCGCACGCATAGACGTTCGACTATATCGAGGCCTTTAAAAGCAAAGTTGCATCGGATGGTCGCAATCACAGACTTATAGAAATAGTGTATAGGTCTGTGGTCGCGCTGGCGTCATCTCGTGTGCTGTCAGAGGCAGCTGGAGAAAAAAGAGACTTTAATTTACAAGCCGGCATTACGGCTGTGCCAGAGCTGACCGCGTTGATGCCTGTTTAGAATTCTTAACGTTACCCGCTACAAAAAAGCGGCGACGCGCCATAAAAACCAAAATCGATTTTCCAGCAACTTAGTATCTAATTAGATACCAAGGGTCAATATCGATTTAGTATCTAAAATCTTTTTTTTTTTTTACAACACTAGTAACGTGTGGATTTAACATTTTAAACATCTAGATTTAACATTGAATGTAAACAGTAAATGTCCTGCCCCTTTCATAGACTTGCCGGTACCCACAGTGTTTTCTAAATCCACCAGGTCTAAACTGGAAATAATTCAGGGTTCAGTGTCCTCAGAGTTTTGGACACTTGGACATGTGATCAGTCAAAGCTGGAATTTGAACTGCCAACCCTTTGATTATTGGAAACCTGCTCTGCCAACTGAACCATAGCCACCTGTTACTGTATATACTCAATATCTTAAATCATTAAATGTTTACTTCTTTAATGCTTTTTAATACAAAAAAACAACAACAAATAAGCTGTTATTTTATTTTAACATTGTTTTCTTGTCATTTAAAACGGCACTACATTGTTTTTCAATCTACAGTTTTATTTTCTCAAAACAATAGAAACACGTAATTTCTACAAACAAATCTGGTTTTGTAAAAATTACATGTACATTAGAATTAATCATTGTCAAATATACAGCTTCGCATTGTATTTTCACTTACAGTTTTTCTATGTTGCAATTTTACAACCTTTTACTGTTAATTTTTACAGTGTGTGGGAGGAAGCTGGAGTACCCAGAGGGAACCCATGCAGATACAGGAAGAACATAAACCAAATACCCATCAACTGGTGTTGAAATTAAACCTAAGACCTGCTTGCTTTGAGGCACCAGTGCTATCCACTGCACCATCGTGATATGTCTATCAAGATATGAATATGGTAACATCCCAGTTCAATTAATCTGATGGGAGCTGGTGGCTACCTGGAACTTAATCTGATTTGACCAAATATTCACATGCTGAATCTGAAGGAACAGCAAATGGAAACAAACTGTTGCCTATAAAGTTAGATTATTTTTTTATACCTCTTCTCATGAAATGATTGTGAAGATTTATTCTTAATAAAGTGATAAGTGATGATGACAGTTAAAGTAGGACTCAGTATGCAATCATTGCACCTGGGCAAAAGTGATTATTGACATCTAGAAATAGGAATAAAAAAGAATGTGTCTGAAAACAAAATTATTTCAATCTTTCGAGGTGTGCTTAGTGTCCAGGTTCATTTTGAAAAGATGACAATACTATGATTTATCAGTTGGTGCCAATTGGGTCTGTGCATAGAAATTAACCCTTTTATCCTGATATAGGTCATTTCATATTCACTTACCAACATACACATATCACAATACAACTATTTTTCTATAATTTATCCAAAATGACCACACACACAGGTGGATTTGCAAGTGCTTTTCAAATTAAGTTCTATAATTTAGTATATTTGTCTCTATTTTTAAAGTTGCAAAAGCTGATATCAGGAGTTTCAGCCTCAATGCCTACTTTCTTTGTACAGTTTTCTCCTCTTGGTCCAAATCAAATTATGAAATATAAAAGATACACCAACTACTACCTGATTCTGTTGTTTCATGGTATTTTGGAAAAGTTGAACCATATTAATAATAATGGATTAGATTTCTATAGCGCTTTTCAAGGCACCCAAAGCGCTTTACATTAGTGTTCCATTATTCATTCACTCTCACATGCTCCCTCTGGTGGAGGTAAACTACATATGTAGTCACAGTTGCCCTGGGGCAGACTGACAGAAGCGTGGCTGCCATTTCGCGCCTACGGCCCCTCTGACCACCACCAAACATTCATACGCATTCATACACCAGTGTGAGTGACACTGAGGCAAGGAGGGTAAAGTGTCTTGCCCAAGGACACAACGGACTGACTAGGACAGAGCGGGAATCCAACCGCCAACCCTTTGGTCAATGGACGACCCGCTCTCCCAACTGAGCCATGGCCGTATTTTAAAGCCTCTGTGTCAAAACTGAGAGAAGAGCAGGAGTCACGCATGTGTTGCATCTTACTGAATTTGATCGGTGATTGGTAATTACAGCTGTGAATGAGCCATCTTATTCAAGTCCACCACCTGTCAGCATAAAACCTATGATTTGACAAAATTAAAGTTCACATGGTAGATTTTCCATAGTGTGAAAATACACAAGCAAAGGGGCAGATGCAGAGGTCTTATGTTCTTTCGAAACCACTTTTGAAGAATGAAAATGTTGCCCATTTATACAGACTATCAACAATAGCAGCTTTAAATATAAAACTAAATATAAAGCATAAGTACAGGAGATAAGGTAATGCATATGATTGTATGGGTTGTATAGAATGACTCTTGTGTTGGTGATAAATGACTTGTTGAGCCTATTACTACAATATCTCACTCTGCTTTTAGAAGTAATGAAAATACCTTTTTGTTAATGCACACTTATGAAAATTAAAAATCTATAATGTGAACAACACTTAAAAGTGTCAGCAGTTACTGTGTAGAGATCAGGAGGAGGAGGCAAGAACTGGAGAAGCAAATCCTGTTGGCATTAACTGTACTATTACAAAATTTCGTGAGAATATCAATACTGAATGAATCTGTGGATACCAATGTTATGATATATTTATGGTCCAGAGGAGTTGCTCATTCCCTCTCCTCAGGATATTACTCATAGTTTTAGGAAAAACAAAATTTTTCATATATTTGGTAAATTCATTAAAAATTCATACCTTGCATGATAAGCTGAAATCTAAATCAGATGTTACGCTTGAAGATATCATTACACCACAGCTGTTGGACATAAAGTCTATTCCTTAAGTGTGATTCAGTTCAGCTGCGTGTTCATCCTAGTCTACAGGCTAAATCTTATAGTTAAAAAAGACTTGGAGACATTAATCAGAGCCAGAGCTAATAGCAGAACGTTGTTAATCAGAGCGCTTAAACAGCAGCTGCCAGCCGTACGGAGAAACAAAGACACAAACAGGACATGGAATCCAGGTCTCTACTGACTGAGGCATATACAGGTGAGAACAACACTGAACTTTCATGCTACGGATGGTAAAGTTTGACCCTCCTTTCAACCCTGATCTTGACCAAAGTCATTTCAAGGGGTCGCTGACAGTTGACCCACATATTTTCCGGGTCATGAAATGGGTGTGAAATGAGGATCATACTGGTCCACAGTGGTGTGGCATCACCTGGGGTAAAGCTACACTCCTGTGGTTTGCAACAGGACAGCATCCTGCTGGTGACCCCGGAGCCCAGCAGGAACCCTGCACACCAGGGACCACAAATTTTATGGTGTTATGGCACATTTAAAACCAGAGGAAGTTCCTGTAATTTAATACCAGTTACCTTTTCGTGCCTCATTATAGTCTTATGGATAAGCCGCTGCACAGTCACAAAACTGCAAAGGTCTATCTCCATCAACAGTTGATAAAAACTAACAAGAAGTGATGGGACAGTGGTGTAGCTCAGATATATGGCAACATCAGTAAAGTAATAAATAAAACAAGTGTTTGTAAGTTCATTGTCACGTTTGCTTGGAAATGTCACTGACTCTTTAGAACAACATGGAGAAGTCATCTGAACACTTTTAATAAAGTTGAATAAAGTTATTATGGCAAAATAGGTAGGAGACAACCCTCATGCTATTACCCATACAGTTAAAACTGTAAATTTATAAATGATAATACTTGAAAAGTGGGAATGGACTCCAAGAAGAATAGGCTGTCCTTTAGTAAAGACCAATGGGGATCCTTAAATAAAGAAATAATAGTTAATTTCGTTTTCAGACACATTCAGCTTTTAATTATTTTATAAAAACACCAATGATCACCTTTAACCTGATGCAGTTTTTACATGACAACTCCAACTCGCACTATAGCAAGAATTAATCACATTGTCAAAATAGGCTTTACACACAGTTCCACTACTTCCTGAATTTAAGGCAACTGTTTTATTTCCAGTCTTTCATTATCGGACACTGATTAAGCCAGGTGTGGCGGCTACATCTTGTTGTGACTGTGGTGGTCAAGTACACCTGGATTAATCAGTGTCCAATAAGGAAAGATAGGAAACAAAGAAGCTGCTTTGAGTTCAGGAAGTGGTGGAACTGTGCATAAAGTCCCATTATTTCATGAAAAGAGGTAAAAAAAATATTCTGTATTAGACTTTAAAAGTTTAACTATGATATGACATTGAAATAGGAAAAAAAAAAAACAATGGGGAAAAACACAGGGGGAAAAAAATCTAAACATCTAAGGCATGATCACCTAAAGAGTAACTTTTCAGTGAGATATAAGGAAGTTATTTTTAGACAATCAATCTTGAAAATCTAATTTCAAGAAGTCTTACCATGATCATTTTTCACTTGTTCCATTAGCAGTTTATTTGAATTGAGCAAAAAAAAAAATTCAATTAAATGTTGAATTAAAACAAAAAAAATCTGGCAATGGAAGAAGTGAAAATAATTTTGGTGAGATTCCTTGAAAGAAGATTTTCAACCATTATTGTCTAAAATTAAGTTATCATATCTCACTGAAAACATCCTTTTTAGATGATTATGTCTTATCTTAAGTGTGATGAGAAATTTGGATTAAAAATTAGAAAAACACACTTGGTAAGATTTAAGTTTTTTTTTTTGCTGTGCTTGGCTAAAACTGGAAAATAGATCAATTTATTTACCTATGAAATGATGATAGTTTTTGCTTTTAACATTATATATGTAAGTTGTGCTTGTCTATGTAAAAAAAAGAGCATAGCACAAGACTTCAGCGAGAGCTATTAATGATTCATAGATGATGAATTCTTATCTTTAGTAAATCAATGTACAGCAGGAGCTCTGCTAGTTATTAGTAATGATGTTTTTTTCAGTGGGTGAGAGATTTTGCACCAGTTCAGTTCAGTTTGAGATATTCAGTGTCATCTAGCAGTGGAAATGCAAATTGTAACCAACTGATTATTACCAGTAAACCTGTGTGTGTGTGTGTGTGTGTGTGTGTGTGTGTGTGTGTGTGTGTGTGTGTGTGTGTGTGTGTGTGTTTTTATAGCTATTAAAATGCAACATAGAACGTTGTAAGTATTATTAACTTTATTCTATTTCATATCTTCTTTATTATTTAACACGGTGACAATAATGCACCTTGATGCTGGATGTCATCTGCTATGAAACAGAAAATACAATAAAAAAAATAAAATAAAGAACTATAGTAGAAACCTGTCAGTGCAACATTTGTAGACAGAAACAGCTTATTCTGTTAATAAAAACACAATTCTTATTACAGAAATTAAATTGTAATTATAAATATTTCATTTTCAGTGGATGGATCCCCCTAAATCCTCTACAGTCTTACATCCTGAATCTTTAAATATCCAATATTGACTAATAATTCCACAGATGTCAATCAGACAGTTTTTTTTAATTTTATAAAATATAAAGGGTAAATTAGTTCTGTTTTGTGTCGACTACTGATATGTCTGCATATTTACTGTAACCCCAGCCTACAGAAATGTGGTTATACATTAGTAATAAGTAGAGCAGTGTTCCAATAACACTGGTAAGTTCAACATCAGACTCTAGATGAGGGGAATTAAAATAGATGAACAGCTGCTCAAAGTGAAAATTACGTTTGGGAAGACAGAAAGCAAAGTGGCGAGACGACAGACCTCCCACGACACAGTGAGTCACAGCAGAAGGGGGAGGGAGGGGAGAGGGGGGGGTAAAACAATGCAACAAATGTGTATGTGTCGGAAAGTGTTACTGGCAGTAGACATGGAGTTAGTGGAAAACATAAGCACGAAACAAACAGAAAGTAGACCTTTGTTAAAATCTGTGGCAGGTTCATTCCTGTCTTAACACCATCACAAATGTGTCGGTATTCCCCTGAGTGGATCGCTCTCCAGCCAATTCTGCATTTTAATTCAGGGCCACACAGAAGCTCTTATAGTTGAGTGAATAAAACGGGTTACAGACAAGGTTAACACAAAGTTTTGTAAGTTCTCAGAGGAACTAAATAATAGAAGAGGAATGAGACATGTGCATTTACGATCCCCCCAACACTGATGTGGCGGCGGCGGCTGCTGCTGCCATTTAACGTCCGGTATTTGGCGAGCTTGTCTGTTTTCAAGCTTTATTTAGGACGATGGCTTGGGCAGGGTGTTTGTTCATGGTGACAAAAGGGAGGAGTAGAGAGGAAGGTGACAGAGTTAGCCGGGTGGGCGTGCTCAAGCTGGGTGATGCAAATAGTCCCGCGTGTCGCCTCCCCCGCCTGCCTGCGTGCCAGCCGGCTGCTCTTTCATAATCTCTGTTGACAAAACAGAGGCACACGGCCCTGGTCTGGACATAAAAAGCCACACCAGTGACTTGACAAGAGCTGCAGCTGCTTCGCTCTGGTCGCTTGGATGAACCACACAAAGAGTGTACACTTCAAAAACATGCGGCGGGAATCCTGATTTTCTCTCTGATCTGACTGATATTTAACATTATTTAATGTTAAGGTGGCCCTTAGTCCTGTACATTTCCATTTTAGTGACTTCCTCAATTCAGTATTGCTCAACCATCAAGGATGCTTCTGTGTCAACATCACTGACAACAAGGAATGAATCTAAAATTGCAAAACATAATATACAAAAGATGCAAGTGAGCGCCCAATACTATGGTATAATAGTCATAATACTTAGCAAAATAGTTACAACTTAAGACATGGTTTCATTTGTCTCGCAGTTCAAACTCAAACGGTGACTAATTGCTCAAGAGTTAAAAAAAATAAAAATAAAAATAAAAAAGTCTCCCATACAGTATAAGCATCAATTCCTCCCATTTAAGAGGTGGACACTTGTAAACTTGTGGCATGTTTCCTGAAAAATAGTGGATGGAAATGATTATTCAGCTCAGTTTTGTAACCCTAGACCTATGTTTCAGTTATTTATAGCAGTGTTTCTGATAAACTATACTTTTCCAATCAGTTCCACATTGTGCATGGACTTTAAATATAGTAATAAGAAGAAGTAGCCAGACAGACAGACAGACAGACAGACAGACAGACAGACAGACAGACAGATAGACAGATAGACAGATAGACAGATAGATAGATAGATAGATAGATAGATAGATAGATAGATAGATAGATAGATAGATAGATAGATAGATAGATAGATAGATAGATAGATAGATAGATAGATAGATAGATAGATAGATAACCAAACATATACATAATGTGGTCACAGTGTTTGACCATCAACAGAATTAAGAAACCTAGTGGCAGAGAGAATAAAAGCTGGTGTTTCTGTTTTTTTTTGTTTTGTTTTTTTTAGCGGGGTGAGGTCGCACCTTCCTGAGGGCATTAAACAAATTCCTGAGCCAGGACATGATCAGGTTGTTGTCCAGGAATTTTCTTGTGACCCACCAATGTCTTTTTGTCCTCTGTAGGGGACAAAACATTTACAGCTTTATTTAAAACAAACAAAAACACTGTCCACTGCGATGGCCATTCCATAAAAAATAGAGCTGTTAAATGATTAAAATTTTTAATCGCAGGGTTGCTGTGGGTTAATTTTGATTAATCGTTGGAAAGTTCGCAACTGAGTGTGAAATGAAGTGGGGCTGGGATGAAGATCAGCGCCTCTAAGACTAAGGCCAGAAAAGGGTAGGGTGGTCAGAGTTAGTCGAACACTTCCTGTGGGTTGACTGTTCTGTCTTGGTTTTGTTTGTCCTCGTCCAGAGGCTAACATGTTTATTCTCTTCAGTGTTTCTGCTACATTCATTTAGTAGCAGTGTCCCGCAAATACACCACAGCATCAAGTACATGAGAACTAAAGTAGTCTAAACTACAGATAAGTATCTTGAGACATATATTCTTTAGGGGGTGTGGGAGGTGAATTAGCAAGAGCGCATCTTGGAAGTGATAGATCACATGATCAGACAGTCGGAGGAGGAGGAGGAGGAGGAGGAGGAGGAGGAGGAGGAGGAGGAGGAGGAGGAGGAGGAGGAGGAGGGTATCTTTGTGATTCAGGCAACGTTGGAGAAAAGGTAGACTTATAATGGTAGTTTGAGATAACTCATCATTTTTAAAAGTGAAATAGATATTCGCCAAACGTAACTTAATTGTGCACGATGCAAACTAAGCTAATTTATAATATAGCATTAAGCTAATATCTACACGAGATAATCCTGACTCTATTTTCAGATGAGTTTATGGAAGTATGTCTCAAAAAAGAGAAAAACATCTGACGAGGATGACCCTAGACAGGTATCATTAGCCTTTTACTAAATCATAGATTGTAATGTAATAAAACATGAGTGTAAATTATCTAACGTTAATATTTCATGTAATCGTATAAGACAAGCAACGTTAGTAGTGAGGTGAGGAAGGTGATGGAAGAAGAGGTGGAAAGTGAAAATAGCTGTCAGGCTGGGACCCTAAATGTGTGGAGAAAAACTGCAGATTCCCTTCATGGTTCTACATTACAGAGACAATGGTGACTTTTTTTCCCTTATTACTTTGCATAATATAGCTACATGCCAATATTTCTTTTAAATAAAATTGATTCACTGCGACTCTGTCCCTATAGGAATGTTCTGGATGCTGGAAGCTCAATGGGCCAGGTCTGGCAGAATTTGACCAAAGAGCCTTAGAGTTTTTCTACAAAAACCCAAGAAAGATCTGGTGCTCTCAGACTGGGTGCAAACTTTGCCACTGAGCTATTTATTTCCATTTGTATTGTTAATATTATTATTATTATTATTATTATTATTACAATTTAGTTTGAATTATTTTCTACCATTTGGTTGTTAAAAGTCTAATAAATCAGTTCTAGAAATAAAATCTGTAATGAAGTGCCATTTGTTTATGCCACCACGACTCCTCGGTGCACCTGCCCCCACCTGCAGAAAAAAATCTTTGAGGAAACACTGCTGACCAACTCACCATTAGCACATGCTAACTCTACTGGACAAACTGCCCAAAATGCATTGACAGATACGTTCAGAGTCATTCTGCTGCAGATGGGTTGATTATGTTCACATTTTTAATCAGATTAACCATGATGATGGATTAATCCGGGTTAAGTTTTTCATTTTGACAGTCCTAATAAAAACATTTAAAAGTGTTTTTGGAAGAAAACAAACTGTTGCATCCTGCTGTTTCCAATCAAGACAATTATTTCATATTAAAAAAAAAAGTCCAAACTTTTACTTTCCTGGTCGTCAGGAGGATAATTACATGTTCAAATTCAAATCACACTAGCTGAACGGTTCTCACTGTAACACCCCATAGGAATCACACTTAAGTTCTCCTGTAATTTTGCCACTAAACATTGCTTTTACTTTTGGCAGTTTCACCTCTTCCTGGATCACTCTCTATTACTGAGGACATTCCTACTTTCCAGACAATGGCGGCTTATCTGCAGAAGTGCACGTCTCCACATGAACGAAAGACAGGTTGAGGTTTGGTTTAGTATGGGTGTATTTGTCTGCTTGTGCGTTGTTGTCACCTGCAGACAGAGGTAAAAGATTAATGCTCTCTTTCAGCCTGTGTGGCAGGTAGAGCACAAAGAATAATTTGATTTCTCCCCCTGTCTCCCCGCTGTCTTCCCACTCTTCATTTTCTCATCTACTTGAAAATCTTCCTCTCAGCCCTCTTTGTTTCCTCCTTGTTACCACCATAGCCACTCTTTCTCCAAAACTATTCCGCCTTCCGTCTTGTTAGAATGTGTCACGAGAAAAAAAAAAAAAAAAAAAAAAAAAAAAGAAAATCCCAAATCCTAACCTCAAACACCTTTGAAAACATTTTTTTTTTTTTTTTTTTTTTTTTGCTTCAGAAAACACGCACCGCGTTCTCTGCATTTCAGTGTTCAGGTCAGGAGGATGTTGCAAGAATGTGGCAACAACAAGAAACTGTCTCTGGCAAACCGCTCAACCTAAACCCAGCAGGCCGTTTCCATGACAACCATATGGGATGTTAGCCCACCTTGTGATGGTGCTGAGATGATGGACGATCTGATCTCCCTCCCTCCCCCCTACACTGGGGGTGTGGTCCTATGAGGGCTGGTCAGAGGAGTCTGAAGGAAAAGGAAAAAAAAAAAAAAAAGTTTAAGAACCTCTGCTCATCAGTGCATATTCAGTCTGGTGGTATTAATGAACAACAAGTCGCATTATTAATCAGCAGCCTGAAGACACATGCACAGGAAACAACATTAACAGCTTAATGAACAGGAACTGTGAGGGAACAGTGCCTTGCTATGTGCTTTTGTCTTCATTACGCGTACACAGCAAACACGTCATGGCTCCTGTGCATTTGCATTTATACACACACAAGCACACACTGCTCCCACAACACAACCAACAACATGCACACACACTCATGAAACGGGATGTTGAGAAGAGACAAGTTTTACAGGAAGTCACCCGATCGAAACCTGAAAGTGACGACAGACTGTGGCTCTTAAATCAGCCCATAGCCTCAACTATAAAAGCTAAAAGAAACGTGATTCCATGTAGACTAACGTGCGCTGCAAATCTATGCCACTGGATTTAAACGTCAAGCCCTTATTGGCAAATATCCTCCATGCTTTATAGACTTACTGCAAGAGTACGAAAACAGACCATTAGGCTAAATCACTGCTCTAATCCCAAAAGCACATAATAGGCTAATTTGTGTCCATTTAGATCCTGATAAGAAACAATATGCGAGTGTGTGTCTGTGTGTGCATGATGGCCACGCTGAGTTGTTGTACTAGCTCAAGTGTTCTGTCTGAACAATCATAAGAGAGTATCCCGTGGGGGTAAAGAGTGCGTAACCATGGAGAATGCTGGGCGTTTCCATGACACCCTGTCATCTGTGAAGCACGCCACCGGGATGTCTCATGTTCATCTGTCACCGTGCCTGAGTGTGTTACTGTGTGTGTGTGTGTGTGTGTGTGTGTGTGTGTGTGTGAGACAGAGAGAGAAGGTTTACTTTCGATTTCATCAAGAGCATAAGTGAGAGTGCCATGTCAAAGCGCACATTTACAACAATGTATATCACTTTAGGACAATAGGAGAGTGTTTGTTGTTGTGTTTGACCTCATGAATATGTTGTCTATGGTTGTGTGTGTGTGTGTGTGTGTGTGTGTGTGTGTTTGTGGGGGTCTCTGCCCCATTCACCATCAATGACCTGACCGCTGGCTGCACCCATGATTGGGAGCAGATGGGGGCTGTCGTGTGTGAGTGTGTGTGTTCGGAGAAAGGAGGAGGGACAGGAGGTGGGTGCTCTAGTTTAGGTGATGTATGGACTCGCACACCAACAAAGACCCTCCTTCAGCCGATGTGTTTCCTATTAATTGTAAGACGGGAAAAATAGAGAGCCACAGAACGACTACTTAAGCGGGAAGAATTTATAGCTCAGCTGTGACAAAGAATAACTGACTCCATTTCTATACAGAAGATAGAGAGATTTTTTTTTTTTTAAGAACTCTGTGCCATGCACGAACAGGGACAAGAGAGCCTTCAGTGTGATCATCACTAGTCTTTGTGCTCACTTTGACACAGCCATGAAAACCAGAGTGAATGAAATAGTAGTTAAAGGCATGTGGCGCTGCTCATACAAGCGTAAAGCCTTGAATATAAAAGCAGTGTGAATGAGCTTAAGATGCAGACGCTGAGTCAATGGAGAAACGCAGAGGCCTTTAACAGTTAGCTCTCCTACTCTTGAAACACGTTGGTTTATCGCCTTGTGCTTCAATAACCAGTCACCAGAAAGGTAAACAAGGTCTGAACCTTTGCTTTGTGAAGTCTGATCCATACACTCGAGAAGCACAATAAATATCTTACATAACAGCATCCTCCTCTTGTTAAAGCCACAAGGTTTAAAGATGCAATAAAGATGCAGCCATGGTTCATGGTTTACAGGGAAATGGTGAGTGATGCTCAAATTCTGACGCTCAGACACAACCCAACGTGTCTTCACGAGCCTCAATATAGAGTGATCCGTTATCAGTTCAGGTTTTTTTTTTTGTCTCATTTGTTTTGGCTTCCTCTTTGTATGTCGCATAATTTCACAGTTTCATAAATAGCGTAATCATCACTGACCTTTGTCATGGGAGTTTCCTAAAACTCACTTCTTCAAATGTGACTTAAATTTGGTGATTGAAAACTGTCAAAGCAAAGAGACTCCTTTAGTTGACTGAAAACAAACAGCTCTCATCATCCAACTTTCATTGTACTGTGTTTTTGGAGAAATATGACCATTTACTGAAATCCTATGAGTTTAGTTTCCAACACAGATCTGTACATTTTGTGGTCCTTCAGCTTAAACATGAACCTATATTAGACTATGGGGCTGTCTCATTTCTGTTTGTGTTGTGTTTCTTTTATCTTATTCCACTTTCTGTACTTGATCTGAACCCAGCACCGTGTCGAGTAGAAACACAATATCAACGGTTTACTATAAAGCCACACACAGCTCAGATAAACTAAAGATGATTAAGCCTGTGGTGTCCTCATCCACCACCTTCAGCTGAACCAGGAAGAACCACGTATGAATTAACTTAAAAAGGAACGATTGATATTTTTCAGTGTTTATTTGTAATCTAGATGCGTGATGATGGGTTTGAGTTACTGAATATATGTGTGTTTGCTTATATCCACCTACTAAATGAGGCTCATACTGTGTAGTGGTGTGTGTTGGCAAGAATCTGGTGATAAATACAATACACAATACTAGGATCATGATACAACATATCGCAATATATCACAATATTGTTAAAACAAGGCAATAGTTTGTTTTTTTGTTACTTTTCTTTCGTTTTTTTAATAAATTGTTTCACAGACAATAACGTTTTCGATCCTGCTCAAATGTTTATTTTCTATTAGTTGTGAAGTGAACAGTCCCTGAATCATCCAAAATCATAATATTATTTTTGTGCCATCCCAACAAAGTAACATCTGTCACTTTCAAATAGTAAAAAGTAGTTTTTTTTTTAATCTTCTTACCTGATATCGTCATGGTTAATTGTCTACTGCTGACATAACCTAATGATTTCCTGCAAGGATCAATAAAGTACATATTCTATTCTGTTCTAAAATGCCTGAATTAATAGTGAAACAATTCTTCGAGGAATTTGAATAATTCAATGACAAAAATGTTTGAGGCTGATACATTGCCTCAAAGTTTGGTTTAATTCATGTCAAAGTTCATCTAATTTCTATATCACTCTGGAACCTCCGCCATCGCTGTTTCACACGGACTGCTTGAACTGATGAGCTGTTCGTCTGAACACGGTAAAAGACGTTCAGCCACGATGTTTTCAACTGTCAATGAAAACAGCGGTAAAGTAACGGCAAGTGCAAAATGAACAAAAAATGTCGGAAGTTTGGGATCATTTTACGCTGCGTAAGACAGACAACTGTGCAGTGTATGTGCTGTTAAAGAGCATTAGCCAACCAGTACCGTACTGTAACACCTGAACTGAAAGCACCCAAATATCAACTGCATTTCCTCAAAGTTAACTTCTAGCTTCTACGTATTACTAACATATTGCTAATTGTTGAATGCTAGCCCCTGTTGGAATCTCCCTGTGCCCCCCCCTCCTTTGATCTGATTGGCCCTCCTGTGCCACCCCCATGCAACTTTTCATTGGGAATTTACATGACTGATACTCTGATTTCCGACATTCATGAATGCAACTTCCTTGTCTGACTGCAACTGAATGCACCAAAGACCTTAAGTTTTATCCTCTGATTGTTACCTGCATTTGTTTTGGATTTAAATAAGCAAAGAGCTGCTGAAGGAGAAGATTAAATGTTTTGCACCTTTGCGGTAAGAAGACTATATTGGTTATTTGAATTCTATGAAGTTTGGCTAACACCTGTACAAACTGCTGAATCTATGTACCGGCATTTGTATGGCAAATTTTTTGTGTGGTTTGAGTAAAAAAGGAAAGATATTAGGCATGTGTTGTTCCTACTTTAAATTCATGTACGAAGTGTGAAGACTTGAGGCTCAAATTGAACATGTGCTAATTAATACTATATTCACAACTAATAGTGAACATGCCTGTGTTATCTTTAGCTAAGCCACGTGGACAGTTAGGTTAAGTTAAGTTAAGTTAAGTTAAGTTAAGTTAAGTTAAGTTAAGTTAAGTTAAGTTAAGTTAAGTTAAGTTAAGTTAAGTTAAGTTAAGTTAAGTTAAGTTAAGTTTTTGTTCTGAGTTAATTTATTCAACCATTCAGTACTACTTAAATTGATGCGGAGAATAATGAAGTAAATAATAGTTTTTTTGTGATATGTTTGACAGACAATGAAATGGAGAGGAGGCATCGGAGCTTTTTTTTTTTGTAGAAAAGCAGTCAGTAGGTCAGAGAAGGGACAGGGTTAGTCTGAATAGAGCCAAGAATGAGCCAACCATCCAAGGCCAGAGCAGCAACCATCAACCTCCATGTGAAAATACACATTATAAGAAAACTGATGCACTTGTATTCAACCCTTTGCATGCTGGACAGTTCTACTTGTCTGTTCTTAATACCTGATCTGCACTAACATGTTTACCTGTAAATCAATTGCTTGCTAACAATTTTCTTAAACAAAAACTGTATTAATTTTTTTTTTATTTCATGATGTTCTGATATTGCATTTTAAATACATATTTCTATGCTTCAAATCTTAAAAAATGTTTTCCAGCTGAGTGGACATTTTTGTAACTCCATAAAATAATATAGGTTCATTATAAAGATCTCAATCACATTGGGTTTTTTTTTTTCAGCCTAAATAGGAATAAAAACACTTGGGAACAAAATATTGACTAAGGTTCTTATAATTCATGCATCGATGGGATAATATATTATTTATTTCTTGTTCTGTCATAGTTGGGTGAATTAAATGACTAAATTACTGACTCTAAATAACTAAACTGATGGTATTTAATACTGTGCAGCCATTGTTAAATGTCTACAATTTATGCCAAGTTGTAAAATGTGTGTGTGTTTGTGTTTTTTTTTTAAATATAACATTAGTTAAAGATGTATTAACTCTGTTTCAATCCATATCTTTAGATGCACCAGTGGAGGAACTGGTGCATCTAAAGTAATTAACTCTTCTGATGACTGTTTGGAATCAGAGGGCAGCAGCTGCAGACACAAAGCAGTCTTGCCTATATTTGCTATACCTAAAGGTCCCTAAGGTGATTATTCAACATAAACTATAATTAATGCACAATTCAGCAACATTTGAAGCTTCAAAGACATCAGTGTGTTATTTTAAAATTATCATTGCTCGACAATTACCTCGTCCTACACTATTTTAACATTGTGAAGATGTATTCTATAAATGTATTTGTATTTATTTATTTATTAGATATTGACAGATATTTCTCAGACAAGAGCTACAGGACCTACACAACCAATTTTGACAACTTTCCCTCACACACAGTAAGGACAGTGTAGATGGAGAGCCTTTGATACTTATTCTGAATAAGACTGATTACTGTACTGACAGCTGAGGACTAGATACTTATTAAGAAGAAATAATATTGCTCACTGTGAAAATATATTGAGCTGCTGCTTTTTCTGATTTCTAAGCAGAACACGATGATGTTTACTGAGCTGTGCACTATGGACTATTGTTACTGTTTATAATTGTTCTCAGATTTACTATAACATGTTTAGTGCTGCTTATAGTATTTTATTTTTGTTATTATTTTAAAACTTACATGACTGCACAGAACATTAAAGATTATTTTCTTACAGATCAAGGTTAAAGCTTGTTATTGTTTCTTTTTTTGGTTAAAGAACCAATAGAAATACTTTGTAATAGCGAGAGGTCAGTAGCAGCTTTTATTTCTTCTTAGAACTTTTCGAAAATAGCTGCTATACCACCCTGTGCCCCCCTACCAAAATGAATCTGGATCCGCCCCAGGTTGGAATGTAGTCCTATGTGTTGTAATTATGTTTAGCAAATGAACAAAGGTAGTGGAATTATTAAGGTACCTTCTCTTTAACACACTGGTGCACGGACGCATGCACACGTCTCAGAAGAAGGGTTCCATTTGGGCTTGTCCATGGTTTTCACGGTGAACCCACATGCGTTTGCCTATATCAGAAACAGAACCACAGATCTGAATTTGTCATATTATTTATTTTTCCACACTATTTATCCCAGGATATTTATCTTTCATGTCAATTATACTCCTTAAATTCTGATTTACAAATATTTACAGTTTGCAATACTTTTTAAATTTTTAATGTAAATACCAGTGCCTTTTACTGATATTTATTACATATTTTTACATAGGTAATCTCTATTTTAAAACAGAGATAAGTGTGTGTTTCCACTAAATAGGCTGTTCTGTTCACTGTGGTTGAAGAAAACTGATAATGACAAGTGCATGGAAAGTAATTTTTGGAGAATTTCTAGGCACACTCATAAATTTGTGTGAAACAACTAAATACAGGGTTGTATTCAAAAAGAATGAACTGATTTCATGCTCCAGTTTTCAAGCATCGTCATGGATTGAGTCAGTGACCATTTGAAAGAGGAGTTTTGTAAGTGTTGAATGGCTGACCTTGATGACCTTAAACATTGAATAACAACAGCGATCAACTCAGTAGATCGTGACGTGCTGAAACGTATCTGGGAAGAATTTTCTTATCGCACTGATGTGTCCATGGTGCAGATGGTGGACACTTTGAACATTTGTAAGACAGGAAATAAAAGTTGAGTGTGAGTTTTCTGTTGCTTTGCCAAATTAAACTGGTTTCACACCAGTGGAAGTGATAGGTAGGGGTATATGCCTGAATGCCCCCATTATTTGTAAGGCATCCCCATACCATGACCTTTCATTTACACTTAATTTGAACTCAATTAGACTAGTTTCCGATATATGAAAAAAAAGTGTGTTTAGTGATTTTAAGTGGCCTCTCGTGGGACATTTAAAAATGATAAATCATTCAAAATTGAATCAGATCTACCTCTGTGATATCCATGGGTATGGAAAACATTGAATTTCTAAACCAAATATTTTTGACGTTATTACATTCACATAAAATATATCAACAAAAACATAATATCCCTGAAACTTCAATTGGAATGTAAATGGTTAAATCTTTTTTAATAATTTTGAGACTAAATTTATTGTTGTATAAATAAAATTAATAAAGTTTGATTTACATGATATACATCACCAACACAAAAATGATCTCTTCCTTGGCACATTTTACTTTAATTTCCATGGTTGAGTTAAACAGTTCTTAATAGATTTGTTTTTGGCTTTTGAGTGTAAAGTCCTTATGTACAGGAATGTACCTTTGCAATCTGATTTGGCAATAATAGGTCCACTTTTCAACTGTCAGACATTACATGGGTCACACATAACTGATGGGATCGAATAATTGTTCATCATCACTGACTTTAGTACAGTTTTATTTTCTAAATTTGACTGGCTGGAATGGGCAACACTTTGGCCATCTATGGGACTTTATTAAAGAAAATACATGAATGTTGGTCAGTAGTGACAGACAAATAATTTTTTAAATTTCATTTAATTTGTGCCATTTCTGTACATGTTTTCTATTAAAAAAGATTCTTCTATAAGTCAAATCATCACCTTGAAAATCGCAAAGGAATGTGTAGTTTTATGTGATATGTCTCAGTGGCATCTCTTGTTGCACTGTATAAAGTATACTAAACACCAAAACAGATGTAACCTGAGCATGTTTCACATTGTTCTTCAACGCATCAGTATTAAAAGAGTTGAAAATCAGGTCTGGTATTGTGGAAGCTGCAGAGACATTTTCATTCTGGCCTGAGAAATAACAATAACGCCCCCTCTGCAACTTTTGGGTGTGTAGTCTTTCTATTTACAACAGTTTTACAACAAAATTCAACTTTCTTGTCGTGTTAAATTATGTTTTAAACTGACACATTTCATATGAGTAAATGATCACATTCTACAAATGGGGTTTAAAAAATTCTACACTTCTCTCCATTGACTAGAACACAGTTGTTTTTTGTTGCTGAATCTCACTCCGTGCTTGAACTTGCTGTTGAACTCACTGTTATAACTACATGAGGGTCTTTTAAGGGACTATATGAAGAGTTCATTTGCAAAAACAGATAACTCCATTTTTCGTTTTTTTTCAGAAAATTGCATTTTTTACTCTACATTTCAGGTAAATTATTTATTCAATTTAGTGGCTCTTACCAAATGAAATAAATAATATATCAAATAAATCAGTATTATCTGTGGAATGTAGAGTAAAAAATGACATTTTGTGAAAAAAAAGTAAAATGGAGTTATCTGTTTTTGCAAATGACCTCTTCATATCTATATTTATATTCAATAGTTATGCTTTGTACACAATAATTTTTTCATCCTGGGTTATGTATACTGTGTTCTTATTATAACATGTTTAGCTTTTTATTACATTGCAGCTTTATTTCATTTTAAACTGGTGCCTCAATTGTTTTATGTCATGTCCTGTTTTTTATATTCTGCATTTGCTGTTGTCTGTCTACCTGCCCAAGGACTACAGATGTAAGTTAGCTCTTAGCTAACTCTGGATTGTACATCATCCCTGATAAACGAGCATTAAAGTGTAGAGAAGTTTTAGAAAATAAGGTCTGTTGAGGCACAGATGGAAGGGGTGGGACATTACTGCTCTATTTGTTCTCTTCTGACTGCAAACCAAACTTTTATTAAGCAATTGAAGTTTATTTGAGGTACAAAAAGAGCCTCATAAACAGAAAACATACTTTGACAACACCAGTGATACCATATCAAGGCAACCTTATGACATCTGCAGCTGAAGTTGTTTCATATCTAACTATTCTTTCTCCTCTCCGCCTCTCTTTTCTGACCTTTGCTACGACAGGATTTTCCTCCATGCCTCCTGTAAGAGCAGCACATTGAAGAACACATAAAAGTACATTGTGTGTGTGTGTGTGTGTACTCTGGGTGACTCTGCTATGGCTTCGCTCTGCCCAGTCCCCTCCAACATATCCAGCACTCACAAAATAGAAGCCAAGCCACATCTTGGCTCCTTGCCTCCCCTTAAACAAATCAGACCACAGAGGCTAATAAAAAAACTCCAAGTCCACAGATGAGGGGGTACCAAAGAGGGGAGCCACTTTCGGGCCCCCCCCACACACACACACACTCCATCTAAAATGGACCCGCGCGACACAGAGCAAAGAACAAAACGTGCCAGTCAATACAACATCTTCATCATCTCAAGCCTTTTCTCTGAAGCTGAATATTGCTTTGATGTTATATTGTTCTTAATTCACTCATTGAAAACAAATTGCTTCTTAGTTGTGTGACAAAGTGAAAGTGAACGTTCCATCTTTAGACCAATTACCGCTATCATAGCACACAGCCTGCTGCTTCTAACTTCACACTTTCCAGAGGGATAAAGAGGGGGTGGAGGATGAGGAAAAGCAGAGGGAAAACGTCTGGTGTTGGGTAGAAATAGGCCAGGCAGGTCTAAAAACCTAAAACTGATCGAGCCATCCAGGGTGTGTCTGTTGTAGGCTGCCATCAAACAGGCATTTACATATTCAAAAGAGGAAACAGACATTTGTATGAGTCATCCTTTCCAAGAAGGTAGAGGAAACCCAACTCTCAGCACACTATACCATCATATGAGTGGTGAAGAAAGTATACAAACTATTAAAAATGAGTGACCATAAAACAAAAAGAGAGAGAGAGAAGCATCAATGTATCAGGTTTTTTTGTGATAGTAGCTGGAGGCCACTTTAAAATGACTTTACAGTGCAACATCTGTTTTGAGTAGAAGCTGACACTGAATGTAATAAAAGAGGCAATTTTCTTCTGTTAAAAATCACAGAGAATAAGGCCACATTTAAAGATCAAAAACAGAGGATCACTGCCCACATGCCATATGCACTCATGAAAAACACTTTATTTTTGATATGTGTGTTTATGATAAACTCATACTCATCTAAATATAACCAGAAACACAAATATAACCTGACTTTTTTTTTCTCCAATCTATTATCCCAGTTAGTTGAGCCAGTTTTGGACACATGTATTCAGCCAAATCAACAATTTACTGTGACAACTTTTGCATTGACTTAATGTGAGTGGAAGATGAGTTGAAGAGCTTAAGAACTGAGAGGTTTGGTGGTACAATTTATAACACATTATAGCTTTAAATGCAAAGCTCATTTCATCTTTAACAAAATGTCATAAAAATCACCTCTGACACTCATGATGCTAATATTAACACAGTGTTTGTGTGTACAGTGTAATGGTGTACGACAGCCCTTTCATTACCCTCATGATCTTTTTAAGACCTGCTCGGTAAATGAGGTTTGACAGAGATCATTAAAATGCTTTGTGGAACTGTAATCTTAGATTTCAGTCAAACTCTGATGAGCAGAAATGCATACGCAGACAACAGTACTTCATTTGACCCTGGCCACGTGCTGAACATATGTGTAAAGAGAGGAGACGGAGTGCGAGAACAGACTATATGAAGGAAAGGGCACATTCTTGCGTGTTAAGTGATGAGTGCTGTTTGTCAGCTCTGCCGCTGTACAGTGATAAGATAACAACTGTAAAACGACGCACGGCCTCATCCGTCACCTTCGGATGAACTAGAAAAGAGAGTAAGTGCCACATGTGGGCCACCTTTGTTTATGTGCATGATTCACACTTTGTATTGTGAAGGTATGGAGACTTAAAGTGTGACATGTATCAACCTCACAGTCAAACACGGCAGTTTAGTCAGGCACAGAACTAGATTAAATAAAACGCCTCATTGGAGGCCATCAATTATGCAGCAGCTATGCATTATCGGCGCATAGAGGGCCATTTCTGTGAGTTAATCAACAATGAACCATGAGTCTAAGCTGTCATATCTAAGAGCAAGGAATGATGGGAGCCTTGGTAAATACTTCTTGTCATCACAGTGAGTAAATAACCTTGTTACAGAGGAGGAGAAAATGAAGTGGCATGAGGATACCTGCTTTAAGATGCAGATTAGATTATACATGAAAAAAGACGCACAATGGGTGAGTTAAGCTTTAAAAAATACAATTCTCTTCAGTGACATAGGGCTGCTTGAGTTTGTGAAAAAGGCTCATTTTGATTGTTGCAGTTAAAAATAGTCAATAGCATGTGGACTGGATATCAAGGAAAACACACTGATTACTGAGCAATTTTGTATTTCTTGTGATCTCAGACAAACAAACATGAACTGATATAATAAAAACATGCTAGTTCCCAAACTGTGCTGTTAAACTGCAGGCATTTGTGAACATATAAAACACATGCCGAACATATGATTCTATTAACTGTAACAGGTCAGATGAAAGCCACGCCCCCTACAACCACTCATCCAGTGGTCATTCTGCTACCACAGCAACGAAGGGTTCTCCATGTCTCTCTCTCTTTCTCTCTCTCTCTCTCCGACACACACACACTGTTCTAGCACTTGACAGCACAAACACCTGCCTTTATATCTACTCTATTCATCAGGTGTCCAATTCTGCCAAAAAAAGATACTCCCATCTAGGTATCCTGTCTGTAAATTCAATTTCCTCCAAATTTTGTATTATCTGGTTTTATATCAGTATCCCATTATTAAAACACATACACCCTGAGAAGATTTCATCTCTTTGTCTACACCTGAGAGAAAAGTAAAGTAAGAATGTGTGTACTTAAGTTTGTTCCTGGAAAATACATGGCATGAGGTGACATTTGTGATAGATACAGCCTGATTAACCGGTTGGACCATTAATTGCCAGAGATCCAACTCATCATAGGATATTTTGTGTTGACTGAATGGGCTGAGTTAACAGCTAAAGGTTAATATCAGTGGGTAGACTATGTCAGCATGTCATCCACTAATGTGATGTATCGCATTCTCATACAGGAGGGGCAAGGACCTCAGCTCCAAAATGAAGCCAATACAGAGGTATCATAATCCTTTCTTTAAATACACTACATCAGTAGTTTTTTTTTCCCCGAGAGCAATTCCCATCTCATCTGTTATATTTAGAACCTCTTACTGATCTGATGTTCCAGCTTTAAATTTCTCCTCCATTAGTTAGATTTCAGATTAAATGTAGGGTTTGATGTCTCATGTGTAGGGCCCTGATTGACAGGCCTGGATGGCAGCTTGCTCGCCTGCTGAAGCAGACTTTGAGAGTTTTGTTTTTTAATACATGTTTTCCTAACAGACAGCTCCACTGTGGTCATGGTTAATAAGAAACAAGGCTCCAAAATAACTTTGTGACACATCAGCTAGCGCTTAGCATTATCTCAGCTCTGACCCCATGACTCCATAAGTGCATCTCTTTTTGTTCAAATATTGTAGATTCTAGCTCCAAAACACAAACACAAAGCACACACACACAGTTCATCTATCCGCATAAAGTCATAATGCACTGAAAATCGTCAGCAGAACTTAATTTAACACAACTGGAAACTTTCATAAGCAGCTTTTGGTTGCAGTTAGAGCATCATAAATCTAAAATAAATGATGTAAGAACTGAACTGAACTGTAATACTTGACAGAAAAGAACAATTACATTCACATGACTATCTGCACCCAATGCATTTTTTCAGTCAATCAAATTTGGTTGTAACAGAGCTATGGGAACACATTTTTGATATTTGCAAATCAGATAACAGATTATTCACAGGACTGTGGACATCTGAATATACCATCCTTGGATGATTAACTAACTGTTAATTGTGGTGTTTCAGTATTGCAATGTTCAGGAGAGGTTTAAACTTAAAAACACTCAGCTCTTCAGTGTGCTCTGTCCCCTATGCGCTTGCTGAAACACAGCACCCAGATGTTGACAGGTGTAGCACCTGCAGAGTTGGGTGGGGTCATTGGAAACTGTCCACTGGGGAGTTGACTGTGTATCATCAGTGGAAAAAAAAACAACATTGTTTAGAGTTCAACTTCTTGTCACATTTATTTGGTTGCTTCCATCACCTTTCCATAGACTGATGTGAATTAAGAATAAGTAAAACAACCTCAAAACTGCTAATGTTAACCCTAACCATA